>JACBWW010000031.1:1381733-1392106 GCA_020086605.1 Lanius collurio | reverse complement strand
GCCCCTCAGTGGGGGCGGGTGGGGGCGAAGTGGGGCCGGTGGCCGGAGCAGGAAACGCCGCGGGCGGCGGTGAGGCCTTGAGCGGAGCGGAGCGGCGCGGGACACCCGCCGGTGAGTGCGGCCGGGCGGGTATCCGCTGAGTCACCTGCTCCACTGCCGCTGTTCCCCCCCGCGGCTCCGGCGCCTCGGGACGGTGCCTGGGCCGCGCTGCCTCCCGCGCCACGGGGCCGGCGGCGCCCGACCCCTCCGGGCCTCGCAGGGTGTGTGGGGGTGGGAGTCCTGGCAGCCACGCGTCCCGACCGTGCCCGCAGAGGGGTGTTCCTTGTGCTAAAGCCGCTGGAGCGCGGGGTAGGGCTGGCCCTGCTGCGGGAGCGGCTCGGACCCTTCAGCGAGAGCCCCCTGGCTGGGCCGGGGAAGGGGCAGGGCCGGGAGGAGACAGGCGCTGTTGGAGTACGCAGCTCTACTCCGCTGTGCCCAAGTGTTAAACTGACTCAGGCTGGAGAGAAAATGCACCCTCTAGAAAGGTACGTCTTGAAAGCTGACGGGTTGGTTTTGTTTTAATTAGCTCTGCGGTCGAAGGCTTTGAAGTAACCATGGATAAAAGAGGAGGTGCAACAGAAACTGAAAATGGCGATGCTTTCCTCGAGCTGAACAGAATTACAACTAAATACCCCCATCGATACACAAAGGTCAGCTCGCTTTCCTTTCCTCTCTGAGTTGTGCGTGGATCTATCGGTCACAGGAGTAGATTGGGGGTTGGAGGCTCCTCTGCGAGGGAAACAGTGAGGTGAAAGTTGAAGAGCCTTTGCCTGGATTAGGATTTGCAAGGTGGTATAAAATGAGCAGCTTGTTAAATGTGATGCAGTTGTGCAATCTAGTCCTCGATATGCTCTTGATTCCCACCAACTTATTTTAATATCTGAGCACCCCACAGCATGTGCTGAGAGATTATGGTAGAGACTGAAGTATGTTGTTCTACCAGCTTTCTCAAGCACTTAACACTTCATAGTTCTGCTTCCAGCCAAGCTCTTTTAAGAAGTAGACCAAAATGGGTCTTTGCAGTAGATGCCATTTCTTAGGAAGGTGTAGGACATTAGATCTTATCAGGACCTATAATATGTTTACTTGATGCCTTTTGTAAGCTTAGAAGTGCTCTTATTTGATTGCTGAAAGCTTAAACAGTTGTGGCTTCAACTAATGCTCAGTGTTAAAACATTAACATGGGTACTTTTGTTTAACTGTAATGCCTAAATATGTGCATGAATGGAAGAAGAACAGCCAAATAACTTGCAAATAAATATTGTTCCAGTACTAAGTGAGTTTGATATGCTGTGGGATTTAGGATTCAAATCTTGTTTGGGGTTTTGGTACCACTGCTGAAAAATGCCTTTGGAAAGAGTCTGTAATGGTGGTTTATTTTTCCCATGGCTGCAAGCTGTGGGAACAGGTGGTCATTGCTTTGTGGAAAGCTGTTAAGATACTTTGCAGCAAATGGCTTGAAGTGTGGAACAGGGTGAGACAGTTTACTGTTGCTGACTATGTTATCTTTCTTGAGGAATTCAGAGCTGTTGGCTTTTTAGTAGGTTGTTTTTTAAAGGAAAAGAAAATTATCATTGTGACTCTGTTCTGTTGAGATAGTAGAGCTCTGGCTTATTTTAAGTAGACATCAACAATAAACTACGCACTTCAGAACTGGCAAAACTTCATGGGAATAGTACAGCTTTCTAAATGTCTCTATCTTTTTAGAAAAGATCTGCCTTTAACTTTTGGGGATGCAAGGTATACTGTTCAGACCGTGTTAGTTAACTGCTAAGGAGAAGAGCTGTTTTTAAACTTCCCCTGCTGGAAAAGTGGTATCTGTTCTCATTCAGTCTTGCCTAACTCTTCTTGTGTAGTAACTGAATGCAGCTTCAATTTCTGCTCTACTTTTTGGGGCAGTGTTCAGCCCATGCTGGTGGTGGCTGCATACTGAAACCAATGCAGTTGTAGTTTCCATTTTGTTAATTCAGTACCTATTGTTTCTGGTCAGGATAAAGTTGCAGAACTAATGCCAGAGCTAGTCTTGTTTATCAGTTGGTTTCCAAGGAGCCTAAATCAAGAAATACCAGGAATCAGTCTGTTTTAAAATACCTTGCATCATATGCTTTCACGACGTGTAAGAGCTTAGATATAGCTGGTTTAAGGTGCTGAGGTAATCAACATTGTAGGGCATTTTCGTGTGTTCCAGTTTCCTACTAATTAGGGCTTGAGGGAACACTGTTTTGGGGTATGTGCTGTTGATTTGGAAAGGGGAGTGATTTCCTTTACTGTTTTATATTCACTTACTGCCACTAGGAAAACATCTGGCTCATAATATGAGTAGTTCCAAGCTGTTTGATTAAAACTGTTTGATAACAGCTAAGCATACTTTTCCCCTAGCCTGTTTAAAAGTACTAGTGTTTGAATTAAAAAAAGCCCCACACCTGGAAGTGCCAGCATTTATCTCCTCTGTTATAGAAGTGCTGTATAGTTTAAGATGGGTCTTCTCTAATTCTTGGGAAGCTGTTCCTCCAGGGGTGCACAGCTAATGAGCGAAAGGCAAAAAACAATTCAAATTTTCCTCACTTGATTGGAAGAATTGTGATAGGATGTGAATGAGTGCCTGTGGGCTCCCTCTCGTGGCCAGCAAAACAACCCATTCCCACTCTGGTGATGGACAGGGCTGTTAATACTTGTAGTATCTGCATCAGGCTCCGATAGTATTACAACACTGATGTTCCTCACAGATTGAGGTTTATTTTGGGAAGCTGTGGGCAGGGAGGCCAGTGTACCTCCCTCTAATGGAGGTTTTTCTGCTGAGGACTAGTACAGGGTGATACTTGGAGGGGGATGTTAAGGTTTTGTCCAGCTACCAAATTGCCACCTGGAACAAGTGTCAAACTCACATTGTTAATGAACTGATTTTAATCACGTGGGGAAAATGATGTAAAAATTCTGAAGGATATTGTATTCTTGGGGGAGAAGGATAAAGAGATTTCTTTCAGTTTGGCTGATATGTGGTGTCCACGGTTAGGATTTCGTTATCCTTCTAGCTGCCCACTGATTTCTGCACTGTTCTGAATCAATTCAGTACAGTTGGGAGCGAGGCAGGTTGAAGAAAGGTGATCTTGGGAGAATGAGTAAGTCTTAATGAGAAATGTGCATCTTAACTGCAGCAGAGTTAATGATGATTTAAAGCACTGATGGTCACACCATTAATAATGCTTTCTGAATGTAGCAAACTGCAGTGAGACTGCATTGGTTGTAAGTCAAATGACTGACTGCTTAGGGTGTGCACTGGTAAACTAAGAGCTGTTCAAAGCTGGTAGAAGGTGGGAAAACAAGTTATCATTTAGCATTGATTTGGTGTTGGGTGGATGGGGAATTGCATAACACATATTACAATATCTTGGAGTTGGTGGTGGTCAGAAATGGCAAGCTTGTCTGGAATTTCCAGATCTACTCCAGTAACTGGAATTGTGCTCATGGTTTTTTGTTTGTTTTTTTTTTACCTGCTGAACCTTATATAGCATTAACCACAGCAATTTTGATTCCTTCTTGAGAACTTTCCAGCTATACTGTCCACGATGCCTGTGTTGCTTACAAGCTGAACTGTTCAGGGAAGTGAATACATAAATATTTATGGTGTGAACATTCTTGGAGTGTTCATGAGGACTGAACCTGGCTTAGTGGTATGAATAAGTGTTTGGTCAGTGGCCACTGGTGGAACAACTGAAATATAAACTTTCAGTGTTGAATTTCACAGAGTATCAAACAGCATATTGGGAAACCTGGGTTGTCAAATTAAAACACTAAATTGAACAGGCAGTCTGGAATAGATGGTTTGAGTCACTTAAATCTTGTCTAGGTATGGATTGAAACTCATGTCTTGATCTTTAATTTTTTTTTCTAGGAGGAGCTGCTGGATATTAAAGAGCGTCCCTACTCTAAGAAAAGACCTTCTTGTCTTTCTGAAAAATATGACAGGTATTTTTCTTGATTATGCAAAGGCTATATACATTATTTTCAAAATAAAAGTTTAAATTGTAAAAAACTCTTAGCTGAGAGGTACTCTTATGTTGACGGAAGATACATGGGCTACAAAGTTCAGACTGCTACAGAGTTCAGTTTTCAGAAGTACTGATCTACTAGGAAAGACTCAATGCTCTGGCCAGGGGTTTTGTTCTTTGAACAGATTATTTTCTGCTGGATCTCATAACTTCACGTAAGACAAGTCTTACAGGAAGTCTTGCAGGAAAAAGTACCAAGAACGTAGACAGATGTGTAGCAGAGACTGGGTCAGGCTGCCTTGCTTAATGGATTATTCTCCTATGTTGACACTGAACCTCATTTAAAAATGAAGGTGAATGTTCTTGGCTGGTGTTTGTAAGTTTATTAAGCAGCAGTTTCTGTACTATTCCAATGAATTCATTGTACAAGTAAGTGTGAGATTGAGGTAAAATTACCTGAATGCTTAACAGCAGTACTGTATGATCTCCTTGAACTGTTTTTCAGTGTACCAGGCAAGCTTCAGCAATAACTAGTCTTTTAAAATCTGATACTGGGTGTTATATTTCCTTACTGTAACAGAAGAGATCCAAATACCATGTGAGAGGTAGTGAACCATAGTTAAGGCAAATTTAGAAGTTGGGTATGAAAGATAATTCATTTGTACAGATTGCTAACCAGTGAATTCTAGGTTTCCAGCAGCAGCACTATGAAGTATTTATTAGACTATAAGGTAGCAAACAATTGTGAAATTTTATTTTCCTAGTGATGGTGTCTGGGATCCAGAGAAGTGGCATGCATCTTTATATCCAGCTTCAGGAAGAACTTCACCGGTGGAAAGCTTTAAAAAAGATTTGGATTCAGATCGGACTTCTCTTATGCGTAGGATAGTAGGTGAGTGTGTTCTACAGCATATTGCTCAAAACTGAACCTGGGCTGTGAGCAAAACCTTTCTCTTGGGATAACACAAAGTAGGGTAAAAAAGTGGTTTTGAAAATTGTTTGCATAGGATAAGTGACAAAGAAATCTTCGTTGTTCCAACTAGGCTATAGTGGATTTTCTGATGACTGAAGAACAAACATGGGCAGCAGTCAGTTATATCCTCCTATTCTTGCCATATATTAGTGAATACACGTGTAAAATGTAAGTGCTGGGACAATTTCCCTGCAGCTCAAGGCTGAGTACTGAGAAGGTCTATAGTGGGAAAGCAGGTACTTCCTAGGAGACCACAGTGGTCCCTCAATACCCAGCTGTAAATTTTTTGCTTGCACTTCTGTGGTCTCAGCTAGATTAGCTTCACAGAAATAAATCATGAGCATTTTTCTTTAAAAGCCCTGGGATAGCAGAAAGGCTATGGAACAGAAGGCTGCTATACAGACAACTCACTTGTCTTTACTAATTCATTGAATTTAGTGCTTTTTGTGTGGTCTTTGACTTGCAGATCCAAGAGAGCGAGTTAAAGAAGATGACTTGGATGTAGTCCTGAGTCCCCAGAGGCGAAGCTTTGGAGGTGGCTGTCATGTGACTGCCCCCGTGAGCTCCCGTCGGGCAGGGAGCCCCCTGGAAAAGGACGGTGATGGTGTCCGTGTGATCGGCGGCCGCAGGATTGGCAGTGGCAGAATCATCTCCTCTCGCAACTTTGACAAAGACCATAGGGGTGGCGATTCCAGAGATGCAAGAGACCGGGATCGTGACAGGGACTACAAAGATAAACGTTTCAGGGTTTGTTCCTTCTTTTCCTGGTTGCATGTTAAATCAGGGGGTTGGACATTTGGCACTTAAAGCACCAGGGGCAGGTAAGCTGCATACAGCAGTTAAGTGTTCTGTGCAAGCAGGCTGTTTATTCTTAGGGTGTGAAGGGTGAGCACTTGGTGCTTCAAAACTTAGTTGCATTCCTTCAGAGAGCTTCCACAGGGATGCATGTAATACTGTTTATCTGACAAACCTTGCCTGTGATTGACTTCTGCTAACAAGATATTCAAAAGTCTATTAGTTCATTTGTAGTTCTTGGCCTGGCAGTTGTCAACAAGCATTGTCTTTAACCTTAGCAAATGGAAGCTTTCAATGCTTTCAAGTTTTTTGGGTTTTTTTTAAAGAGGAACGACTAACATTCAGGGTATAAAACTGAGTTTTTAAGAAACACTTGAAGATAATAGCTTTTGGTGTCATGAAGCAGAAATTCAGCTGTGAAGCTCTAAAATTTAGAAGCTTACTGAGCTTACAGAGAAGTTGTATAAAGCTTTAAAAATCCCCAGAACTGGTGTGGAAGGTGGTCATTTGCTTTGGAAGTCTGGAAAGAATCTTAAGAAGCAGCATTTTATTAATGTTAATGTTTTTAATATCCCACTTCAGAGGGAATTTGGTGACAGTAAGCGTGTCTTTGGGGAGCGAAGAAGGAATGATTCCTACACTGAAGAGGAACCTGAGTGGTTCTCTGCTGGTCCTACAAGTCAGTCTGAAACCATTGAGCTCACAGGCTTTGATGATAAAATTTTGGAGGAAGATCACAAAGGGAGAAAACGTACAAGGCGACGCACAGCCTCACTGAAAGAAGGTGAGGGCAAATTTCACTAAAGCTCTGCTTGTCTGCTGATGGGGCAGATCTAGACAAGTGTAAATAAAAACACAGTTTACCAATCTTTATCATAAACTTGCATAGCTTTTGGTCATCCTGAAGGACAAGATGTCAAACCTGTAATGGTATTTGTAATCTGAAAGATAATTTAGGTGATAAATTACTGTTTCTTTCCCCAAAGAAAGGCAGGATTGAGAGGCTGGAAAAAAAAAAACCTTGTGTCAGGAGTTGATGTGTTTTTATAAAGGTTTTGTTCATTTCTGTATCCTGCTGGGTGCTATAGGTTGTGTTTAAATTAAGCTAATCCTCTGAGCTACTAGAAGTCTTTTTTTTTCCTTATGGCAATACTAACATTAGGAACACTGATCCAGGTACAAAGATGCCAGTAATGTAGCTTTAAGATTAATTTGGAGATGTGAATTTGTGTGCAGTTATTGGATTATTAAAAAAAAAGCTGCAGTATGGTGAGAGAGAAGATGACTTCTTAATAATAGAAATTCTGCAGGTGGACAACATAACTGAATTATGGTACAGTTTCAAGCACAGGAGTTTGTAGCCATGTCACAGCTTTTTTGCAGTGCCTGTGCAAGCTTGTTGAGAAGTGCCTCGTTCCTAATGAAGGAGGAAAAGCAGTATTTGTCATATGTTGACTATTAAGAACCCATGTCAAGAAGGCAGGAGCTGGCAAAGGATTCTTGATGAAAAAATAGCAGCAGCTGTTGACTTTCTGCAACAGCTGTATGTGCTTGGTGTAGCATAACAGCCTGGGCTGATCAGGATGCAGTTGTTTGTGCACAGTTCAATGGCAATTCTTATTTTTTTTAGCTAGATAATCTTAACAGACTAGAAGCTCTGTGCTTGGAGTTGTAGTGGGTGCTGTTTTCTCTTGCAGCAGTCATCACAATATAACTGATGAGGTATCATTTGGGGGCTGGATTCCTTTGGGCCTGTGCTTCTAATCCCTGGGCAAGTGCATTGGCTGTTCCCACAGGAAATGGTCAAGTTCAGTGATTCAGCAATCACTTGATTTTCTTTTTAAGGCATAGAATGCAATGGTGGAGTGGCAGAAGAGGATGAAGTGCAAACGGTCCTTCCCAATGAAACTCCAGCAGATCAAGAAGTCCCTAGAGAAGCTGTTTTACAAGAACCAGCTCCAGGAGAGTTTGACTTCAATGAGTTCTTTAACTTGGATAAAAGTGTTCCTGGCCTGGCTTCAGTGAGTTTTCTGGTTTTAAGCATTTTTGCTGCAGCTACATTCTGTGAAAATTAAAGCTTCTTGCTTTGTGGAAGTTCCTTTATGAAGTGTGTAAGTTTAAGATGAATTTGCAGAGATTTAGCTTTGGAATGTTAGGCTGTTTCTGCAAAAGTGTTATCCCTGGGACTGGCTCCATCTCCAAAGTGTTTGAGGCAGACTAGCTGACTATTTTTCCTTTCTTTTGGTCACTACTTGAAGGCTCAAAATTGACATTCTGAATGGATCTTCTTTGGAGTTATTAAAGATGTGTTCGGAGAAAATTCACTGTACAAATTTAGTTTAGCTGAAGATGACATTTTCTATCTAAATCTGGGAATTGCAGTAAACAGATCTCTTGCAGTAAGCAGATTTCTTGGCAGACAGTGAACCTGGAGACACTAGAGGTAATGTGACTGAAAGGATGTATGTCTGAAAGGGTTTGAATCTCTATTAGTTAAACCTTTAAGAGGTTAATTAATTTTTTAGGACTATTACTCCTGCATTGGATAAACACAGCCTACTAATTCAGTCCAAAGTCAAAAATCGTGTTCTGACTGCAGAGAAACAGACATGACATGGTTTAGACACATTGAGGTTTAAAAAAAAAAAAAAAAGACTTCTGACCTAATCTTTAATCTGGACAAGCTGCTTGCGTTAGAAAAGATTCATCATATGGTGGCAGTAATTTGACACATACATGGAGAAGAGTTCATTCTCCTTATAGAAGTTGTAAATTATGTCTTTAGACTTGATAATCTGATTTTCAGCATACATGCAAGGTGGTGACTCCTTTCAAAAGCAGGGAATTCCCAAGTGAAAATACCTGCTGGTGAAACAGATGGGCAGATGTTACAACTTGTCATAAAAGTGAGTTTCTTAGTACTGGTGATATGTCTGTGATGAGTGTTATCATAGGGTTGTGTATTTCTTGTCTTGATTCTTCTAATATGTTAGAACCAAACAATCAAAACCAAATGGAGCAATACTATTTATTTTCTCTGTTGTAAATAGTGTTGAGAGCTCCTTTTTTCAGGAAAAACACTTTCTCTGAGAGGAAGAAGCTGTTGTTCATTTTGTCTAAAAGAAAACAGCTGACTAGTGAAGCTGGATCTGTGCCTATTGAGCCAGGCTTTAACTGGGTGCTGTCTTGCAGGATAGGATAGGAAAAGCTTTAGTTTGAGTTATATTTTTATAATGCACTGTTTTTTAAATACTTGGGGTTCTTTTGACACTGATTTTAAAATGGTGTAGTTCTTTGGGTGCTCTGATTGTGCTGTTTCAGTTACAGTTTTACTGTGAGTAAATATTTGGTGTCATTTAGAGATGTACACTGGGTTATGTTAACTGACTGCAGGAAAAAAGCAGATTAAAGCTTTGAAACTCTGGCAGCAGCATCAGTAGCAGAAGAATCTTTCTTGCACAAGCTTCTCAAATATGTTGCTGATATTGTTGATGTTAAGATTTTTTTCTTTTTTCCCCTTCCTTAGATGATAGAGGATGTGCTGGGGGAAGGTTCAGTGTCTGCCAGCAGGTTCAGCAGGTGGTTTTCTAATCCCAGTCGTTCTGGAAGTCGGTCAAGCAGCTTGAGATCTACCCCTCATGAGGAACTGGAGAGGCTAGCAGGTAAGGCTGCAGGACAGTGCAGGGTCATGTAGCCTCCTTCCACATTCTTTCTTACTCATTCAATAAGAACATGGCAGATAAGACTGTAGGACAGTGAATTCTCCCACAGTTTAAGCACCTGATGTTCTTTTGGAAGCTCTTAGAGTAAGCAGCTATAAGTTCTTTTCTAATAAATGTTCTTGACAGTGCTTCCTGATGACTTTCCAGCTGATCTTGGGCAAGGGGTGTGAGGCATAACTTTCCAGTGACGTGTTGAAGTTGGTTGCCAGTGTTTGTTCATCTTGAGCCATTGGGTTGGTAAACTGATGCCGCAGTGCTCCTGGTTTTGCTGTTTCAGGTCTAGAGCAAGCCATTCTCTCCCCTGGCCAGAACTCTGGAAACTACTTTGCTCCCATTCCATTGGAAGATCACTCTGAAAACAAAGTGGACATCCTAGAAATGCTACAGAAAGCCAAAGTGGACTTAAAACCTCTTCTCTCAAGTCTTTCAGCCAACAAGGAAAAGCTTAGAGAGAGCAGTAAGTGCCTCTTCAGCTATTGTCAAGTCCTTGTGATTCAGTATCTCTTAGCAAGTGACTTGGTATTCTGGAAACCTCAACTGCCAAATCCAGGAGTAGGCAGTGTTACAGATTTACTAACAGTACTGAAAACTCTCATTCAGCAGCTCTCAGTTATGTCAATGTCATCACTGACTCTTTTCATCCTAATCACAGGATGACATCAGGACTTTATCAGACAGCTTTAGTGACCAGAAACAATTATAAGATGATGCAAGTCTTGATCTGCGTTTCCAGCTTTGTGTATGGCATTTGCATAGGTTTTTTCATACTGGTGACTGGTAATGTCAGCTCTGAAACTGTGGCATTTAAACTCTGGCTTTATCAAAAACTGATGGTGTAAGTCATCCTTCAAAGTG
>JACBWW010000031.1:1357600-1381336 GCA_020086605.1 Lanius collurio | reverse complement strand
CATGCATGGAGTGTATAAAATGCATGCCTTCTGTGAAATCTTGAGGTGTAATTCCAAATTGGTTTCTCTTTGGCAAGCAGCATGTATTGCCATGTAAACGGGACAGAAGAAAAGTGATGCCCCAGTGATTAGTGTGAAGCAGCTAGGAAAGAAAGCATCTAAGCACTGCAAATATTCTTAAGCATCCATCTGAGAGTAGGGAGTGTTGGATAACATGTGGAGAACTTCCTTAATTTGACTTAGAAAAGACTTATAGTTCTGTTTCTGTTCTGCTTAGTCTGACTTAGCTAAAAAACTTTTTCAACTTTGATCCTCACAAACCAAGGATGAAAGAATAAAAATCTGTGGGGAAGTTTCCATTCACTCAAAAGTACCTGATGTGGGGCTCTGTATTCCCATAAAATGCTGTGCAGCTCTTTGAGTGTTGTGGAGGTTTCAGGTCAATTCCTTTCCACCATCATCATGTTTACTCGTGTTCCATTCGCATGTCTGCATCATAGTTTCTTTTCTCCACCTTCTTGCCCAAATTTCCAGTAAATCTTATCTCTTTGGGCCAACATCTGCAACCCATGGCATGCTTCTGTCTCTTCTTCCTTTTCTTTTAAGGTGTCATACCTTGTGATGTGTGTTAGCTGGTCCATGAAGCATGTTTAGCCTTGATGTCGGGCACCAGGAGGTGTTTATATATATATATTCGTATACAGGGAAAAAGTATTGCTGAGAGCACTGTGCCTTATGCTGGTTATGCCAGTGAAATCTTTCTATAGAGGCTTTAATTTCTGAGCAAAAAATCTGCTTCAAATTTTATACACACTGAGTTTAAGTGTGTAACTGAGTCTCTACTGTAGCTAGATTTTCCAGGTATGTATTCCTTCTACTTCTGATAGCTTCAGACAATTTGACTTGGCTTGCACTATGGCTTTAAAACCATCTGGTCTCCTGGAGTACAAGATAAATGAAACTTTGCTAATTGAAAAAGAACCAACTCAATTGTCACACAAATATTCTCTGTTAAATTCAGGCAAAGTTGTAAAATGTAGTAACAACATGTCTTGCAGGATAAATGAAAAATAGTGAGAATTTAATAGCTGAAGCCTAAACAGGTTATTGTGGAGTCTTACATGGCAGTATTTGTGCATATCAGTTCTCTGAATTTGGATATATTAGAATGTCAGTCTAAACACAGGTCAGTCATGGTTTGACAGCTCAATATCAAAATATTGCTAGATGAACATCAAAAAATAAGGTTTTCGCTCCTAGTTTTCAAACATCCTATTCAACACCTGCACAAGAATTATTAGCTCACTTGAGAACAGAACTGTGGTTTACCAGTATTTCTCCTGTATTTCTCAGCACATTCAGGAGTTGTACTTTCAGTGGAGGAAGTTGAAGCTGGGCTAAAAGGCCTGAAGGTGGATCAGGAGGGGAAAATTGCGACTCCCTTTATGGCTGAGCAAATGGAAGAAGCCTTGAATGTCACTGGCTCCAGACAGATGAAGAAGGATGGAGATATGACTGCGTTTAACAAACTTGTCAGCAGCATGAAGGCAAGTGGGACTCTGCCTTCACAACCCAAAGTCAATGTAAGTAGCAGCCAGTGGCTCTTGTGACCTGTGTTAACAGGGGGGTAATAGCCAACCCTTACCTGAAACTCAGATGTTTTGTGATTTTTGTTCAGTAGAGGTGTATCAGTGAATGATCTATTATTTCACACTTGGCTTTTAACCTAATTTGTACTAAGATGACACTGAAGTGAATACTTGTTAGCTGGAAGGGTAATACTAAACAACAGATGATAGTAAGGTTTAGACTGCAAGGGATTGGAGGATGAAATTTCATCCTGCCACTAACTGCCTAAACAGTATGCTTGACCCAGAAGCTGTCAGTAAATACTTCTGTCACCAGAAAATGCTTCTAAAAACTGAATAGGTCTAAAGCACGTGTTTTTCCTGCCAAATTATGCCCAAGGATTTTTAGACTCATCTCACTTCACTAAAAGATAGTGAGGAATGTAAATTTACCCTTTGAAGAATTTGCAGATTGATTTCAGGTTTAAATCAAGACTGTTGCTTCTGGCTGTCTCTTTATGTTAATGTGCAGTTTTAATGCACAGGAGAATATCTTAAATAATTTCTTTAATACACAAACACTTTGCAGTTTGTGCTTTTCTCAGTTAACCACTGGCTGAATGTTCAATCTCCTGTTTACACAATTACATAAATTCATATATTTGGCCCAAACATAAATGAGGCACACATGTATGCAGTCTAGCACAGGGCATTTTTCTTAGCTAAGGAAGATCTGTGAGCCAGCTCAGCCCTTAACTTTACTGGAATTTTATTTGGCTGATGCATAAACTACTGTTGTAACTGAGCAGGTGAAATTATTTCTGTAACTGAGATAAATGTAGATAGTCTCTTAATGAGTTTGGTTGTATCTGTGTCTAATTTACAGCATTTTCATTTTCTTAGCAGAGCCTTGAAAGCCACTTAATGTCACCTCCAGAGATGTCAGGCCAGCCTTTATCAAAGAATATTCTGCAGGTATTCTTACTGGGGGGAGGGAAATATTTAAATATTATTAATGCATTAATATCCTCGATGGGAAAACAAAAATTATTTGAAAATAAGGCAATTATGGGATCAGTAGTCAGGCATCATACTATTGAGAAGAAAGAACCAAGCACTAGATCAGTTTACATAAAAATTTGTCTTGTCATGCTATTTCCTGTAATTACATCTTGAAAATCAAAAGCTTGCTGAGTGCCTAATTCTGGGCAAACCAGGATTGGTGTATCTGGTTGTACAAGTCCCCTTTGTCTCTAAATAGCTATGTTGTCTCTAAATTGCTATAAATAGGGTCGCCTGTAGTGTAGTAAAATGAGCTTGTTTGTGTAAATTGGTCATATTTTGAATGTTCTTTCTTTACTTATTAGGAACTCCTTGGTCCACCCATTACTAGACCTGCTTCATCAAATGTCTTAAGTGGCCTGATAGGTGGTTTGGAACCTGCAGCCTCTTTGCTGACACAAAGAGCCCCATCTCCCCCCATTCCACCTGTGTTCCCAACACGAGCTGCTTCTGCAGATTACCTGCGCCACAGAATATCTTCACCCATTGGTGAGACTGGTTGCAAAGTGGGTTTTTACTATTTGAGGGTTTTTTAAGAGGGCTTTACAGAGCTATAAGAAATTCCTTGCATTTGGTGGGCAACTAGGGCAGTGTCTGCCTTTTGAGTGCAAAGTGTCCTTTACTTACTAGTCTCTGATGTTAAATTCATCACCCAGACCTCACTGTGAGTTCTGGTGTGCAATAATGTGCTCAGCTACTGTGTTAGAATAACTTTCAAGGGTTACTTGGCCATTTGCATTACAAAACACTACCAGCAGCCTCCTTTGTAGCTCTTCAGCTCTGTGACAAGGAAGAGATGTAGCTCTGTGTGGATTTAAGGGGTGAGCTGAGAGTCTTCACAAGGAATCCTTAGTTCATGTAGAATTATTTTACTTTGGGATATGTATTCTATGTATTCAAAGAAACTTTAAATGCAATGGTTAAATATTCTTTAGGTTTTGGACAAGGTTCTCAGCAATTGCTTGGTGATCCATTTCCAGGTGTAAGGAAGCCCATGAGCCCAGTTGCTGCACAGGTTAGATGACATGCTTTTTGCTTAATGTATGTGCATCTCTGTGTTCTGTGGTGTAGAACTAACTTGTGGAAATGCTTAGCTGTTGAATCCAGATGTTTGTGCTTCATCAAGTTTACTCTGAGTGTGAGGATGCAAAGTCTAATTTAGTACAGTCTCAAAACGTCATTGCAATTTGGCCCATCTAAGAAGTACCTAAAGTACAAGATTTTTTGAAATGTTTATTGCTTTTTAATGAAACCGAGACTGCTGGTGGGCAGACACTGGTGAAGACATTAAGTGGCTATAGCAGTCAATCTTCAGTATCTTAGAAAAACCCCAACCAAATACAAGCTTTGATTTGTGTGTTTTTTATGCAACTACCTCAGATGAGTCCCCTGGAGATACAGCAAGCTGCATTAGAGGGACTGGCACTCCCACATGACTTGGCCATACATGCAGCAAATTTCTATCAGCATGGCTTTGGTAAACCACAAATGGACAAAAGCAGAGATGGCTACAGAAACAGGTGAGCACCTGACTGCAAAATTTAAGGGGTATGCTGTTAACTGATTTTTAATGTGAACATTGTCTTTCACTAGATATTAGCATCTAGTCACTCAGGATTGCATTGGTTCTTGGCAATGCTGCCTTTGATTCTGTGCCAAGAGTAGAGCCTCTTCTGACTCCCTGTCCCTTTACAGGCAGCAGCGAGTGACTAAATCCCCTGCACCAGGACACAGAGGGAATGCATCTTCTCCAGCCCCTGCAGCATCCATTACAAGCATGGTCAGTACCTGATGTTACAGTAGTTGAAGGGAGAACTGTAAAAGTGTCTGCAGTAACCAAATGATAGCAATGGTAATTGATGGGAGAAAGGGAGGCCATCAAGTTAATCTTATTCATGTCGTATCTGTGTCCATGTGATACAAGAATGAGTTATGCTTCATCTTTAACTGGATGTCTTCACCTTGGAAAAGAGCCTTTTCTGACCACTGTCTTATCTAAAACTGAAGAAATATCATTAATGTTACCTTGACCTCATCTTCTGAAACTAAATGAAGGTGATTATGAAAACTCAAGCCATCATATTTTGGTGCTTAAGTTTTCAGAAGACAAGTGCTGAAAGCCATCAGATGCTTCAGAGAACACTGGTGTTTGGCTATGCAGTGTTTGACCTAAGTGTCTGTGGGTTGAAATAAAGCTTAGGAGCTCCAGGGTCACTTTTAAAATGAGTAAAATCTGAAAGCCAAGCTGTTGCCTCTCCACCTACAGTACTGTGTAGAATGCAGTTTTGATACAAATTTTCCAGTTAATCAGTTAAGTGCGTGGAGCTCAGGACTGACACAGACTATCACCTGCCAAATGAAACAAGTAATACAAGTTTGTATTCCAAATGAGTGACTTCCACAGGTGCTATGGAAATTTAAATGGGGAAAACCCAAATGAGGCAATAGTTCTCTGCAGAACATCAGCCCTGAGTTAATGCAGATGAAGCAGCTCTATAGGAATTCTTATGGTGCTGCTTTTTTGAGCTAATAGCAAAGAGTAAACAGCTGTAACTTACACTCCAGCTCAGATATTTTGTTTCAAGACTGTTAAGGTACATTTAACTTTGAGCTGCAGATTTTGATACTGGCCTTCCAAAAAAGCTAACGAGAAATGCTTAAACTATAGAATAAAGCTATGAAATGAGGGGAAGTAAAATAATGGGAACACAACAGCTGATTTAAAAGAGCTTTAAATGGAAAGGATGTGCTAGAATTGGTGTCCACCCACAGCTGAGGTATTGTGGCCTGGATAATGAGCACTGGGTGAGGCATTGCTTCTTACTGTGTTCTCTGCAGCTGTCTCCTTCCTTCACACCTACCTCGGTGATTCGCAAAATGTATGAGAGCAAGGAGAAAAGCAAAGAGGATCCAGTTTCTGGGAAAATGAAAATCAGTGATGTTAAAGATGAAAATCAGAGACCAAATGAAGGTATTGTAATGACTTTAAAATACCACAAACAAAAGGGATTTGGAATAGACTCAGATTGTCTCAGCACATAATGCACCCAAGTTACCTTTAGATGTTCCTCATGAGGAGGGTTGTAGAAGTGAGGGAGCCTATGAGAGGAGGGGCTAGAGCTATGGAGGGGGGTACACTCCCAAGTGCACTCTTCCAGTAAGGGCTTAATCCCTATTTCCTATCAATTTCTGAGCAACACTGAGAGGCCTGGCCCATACCTGTTTGCAGCTTTTCTTGATGAACAAGCACAGTAACAATAATGCTTCCATAGCTCTCTATACCAGTAATTGAAATCTGAGTTCTCTTGAGACAACTGAACAGTCAAAGCTGAGACCAATTAAGCTCTTAAGTATAGCAGATTAGGGAAGCATTTTGTCACCCAAACTGATGTAAGGGGCTATTAAAAGGAGATGCTCAACACCAGTTGCCTGACCCAGTCAGACTGACACAGCCAATGGCCGTGACATTGTGCTTCAGCACTGGTAACTGCATAGGTAGCTTGCAGTTTGTGGTAGCAGTCCAGCTGAAATACCTCCACTGGTAGTAGTTGATGCCAATGTATTTTAGGCCTTGTGTGGCTCATCTGGATGGACTATGGAAGTAGCTTCTGGAGGTGCTTTAGTGTTCCAAGTCTTACTAAGCAGACATCAGACACAGAAGGCTGCTCTTAACCCCCAAACACAGCTAAATTGGAAAACCACCTTCAGCTAGATTTCTAGCACAACTCCAATTTATAATCTTGTCTATGGAGGATCTCTTGTACCTCCTATCACCTTTGGCACTGACTCATCCATGCTGCCAGTTCAAAATTCCTAAGAAAAATTAAAAATAAGAATTAAAAATGGAGTTACTGCTGATTCTGGTCTAATTTAGGTTTCCTGTAAAGGGATTTCTGTGGAACATAATCCTTCTCATTACTCTTTTAAAATAATTTGGCCAGAAGCATCCAGAAAAAAGATGCTTACTAGTAAATACATATGATTACAGTTCAGCTAGTCCTGGACTCTTAACTATCAAATCTAGTCATTAAGCTTTAATTTTCACTAGGTGCAATCTCTAGCTGTGGACTGTAATAGCTGTGTTCAATTCTAGCTACAGATAACCTACTGTCTAGTTCTGTGGAGAATGCAGATCAAGGAACTTTGCCCACCTTAGGTACCAAACTACCTGCACTGCAACGCTCTGCATGTTCCACACCTCTTACCCAAGCAAATCGTTGCACCAAAGAGCAAGACTACAGGCCCAAATCAGCTGGTAGGAAGACTCCTACAATGGCCTCCCCAGTTCCAGGAGGCCCTTTTCTTCGTCCTGTTCATCAAGTACCCCTTGTTCCCCATGTACCACTTGTACGACCTGCTCATCAACTGCACCCAGGATTGGTCCAGAGAATGATGGCACAGGGGGTCCATCCGCAACATCTTCCTCTGCTGCAAGCAGGTAATGCATGCTTTTTTTCCTGTTTATGCATGTTCTCTTTGAGACTGACTTTCTGTTAGGAACAGCACAAACTGATACTACTGCTAGTCTTTATTATATCAGAACTTGTGTTTTAAGATCAGATGATAAATTCCGACCCATCTAAATACATGTATTTTGTTTTGCATTGAGTGTCTTGTGCTTATCAGGTAAGAAGTTTTGCTCATGTCCAACAGGTATGCTTCCTCCTGGAGTGGACCTGTCTCATTTGCAGGGAATATCTGCTCCCATCCTTGGCCAGCCTTTTTATCCACTAGCAACAGCAAGCCATCACATCTTAAATCCACGCTCGGGGACACCTTTGCAGCTCACCATGATGCAACAGCAGCTACAACGATCAGGTATGCTAAAACAGACACCAGGAGTATGAGTTCTAGAAGGCTGAAGAGCCTGTTCCAGGTACTGCCTGGAGGTTTGAGTGCACTGTGCTAGCAGGAAGCTACTTTAATTTAGTTATTCATAATCACTTGCCTTGTGTGGGTCTCAGGTGGTTGGGGCCAGTGCAGGCTGTTATGCCAGAACAAAGTCCAAGTGAAGTGTTTGATTTCAGAACATGTGTTGCTACTGACAAATCTGACTCTTGCAGCATGTGTGCAGGCTTTCAGCCTTCCTGGGCCACAGGCCACCTACTTTCTCCAGGGAAATGCTATTTGATCCTGGTCTTCCCTTCAAACCCGAGTGATACAGTGTGTGGAACTGGCAGTGTCAGGCCATATATGGGAGTACTAATGAAAATAAACACGTGGAACTTGGACTTCCTGAGGCTCATATAATGAATAAAAGCCACATTCAGCTCACGTGCCTTATCAGGTGATAGCTCGAGGGCAAATCTGTGCTGGGTTATTATTCCACCTTTAATAGCTTTACATTTCACAGGCTCTGGAGCACAGGGATCACCTGCTGGTGCACAAACAACCCCTCAAAATGTGCTGCCTCGGACTGGATTATCTCATGGGCACACACAGCTTGACCATCGCCCCAGCCAGAGAAGTGGCTCTCCCATTGGCCTTGCAAAATGGTTTGGTTCGGATGTCTTGCAGCAGCCTCTTCCATCCATGCCATCCAAAGTCATCAGTGTAGATGAACTGGAATACCGGCAGTGAATAGTGACCACTGGGTGGAACACTTGTGATTCTTTAGACTGGATGAAAATGTCCATAGTCAGGACTTCACCTCTGTTTGATTTTTTGGGGCTTTTATTTTTAGCACTCTGTGCAAAATTTCTTTTTGAGAGACTAAAGCACATGGCACCTGTCCTGGTCTCATGTCTGCATCAAGACTAAAGGATCCATTATGGCTTGGATAGTGAAGCCTGAAGAAATTTAGATGCACGACAAAGCCAGTTAAATCCTGGAAGTGTCTAATTTTTTTGTTTTTGTAAGATATGTGAATGAAGTGCTGATATTCTCTAGTGTAGAGGTAGCAGCTATGGATTCCTTCTGCAGAAAACTACATGTATAGACCCTTCTGTACAGACTTGTGTATAAACAATCTTTTGTACATACACACCTAGAATAGCCTTTTTGAAGCTATACAGCTTGTACATAAGAGTAGCTGATAACAGTTGAGCTTTAGTTGTGCCTATGGTTTGGACCTTTCTCCATTGTACATGTGGGACTTCAAGATTAAAGTTGCATATCCTAAGTGTGAGTGAACAGGATGAAGTTGCTTTGCCTTTTCTTGCTGCTCATCTTCTCTAGGTCTCCCTCTCATATTTTTCTGTCAGTACTGTGCACTCAGTGTAGCTGAAGTGTCAAAGTAAAAGCCCACATTTTGCTGTCTATGTAACAAAGGTCTGATTCCCTGTGACTCTTGCCACCAAATGAAAGCGAGCATTGTTTAGTCTTTGAAAGCCTTGAGGATGGGACCTGGTGCAGCCATGATAAAGCCAGAAATTCAGTGGTTGTTGCTCTTTCAAGGGGGCTGGTGCTGGTCCTTGTTTAGCTGCAGTATTTTTCCTTGTTTTAATCTTTCAAGCCAGTTACTAAAGGTCATCAAAATGGAGCCTTGGAATCCTCACCCTTCAACTCCTCAGTCAAAGCTGTGGAATATTCTGTACTGCCTTCAGTGCTGTTTATAGAAGGGAGTCCCAAGAACTGTCCTCAATCTAGTATGCATCTGGTGATGCAATTACTGTGAAACCTGCCTTTGGAGTCTTGTTATGTGGCTTGAAAGGGGGAGGATGGGGTAGTTTTGTGATCTTACTGTGTATATTTGGTTTTAAAATACTATGTTCCTTTTAAGCCTGTTTCACTTCCCTGAACAGTTAAATGTTCTCTTCCATCCTTCTGCATGGTTCCTCACTTCACTCCCTCACTTGGGTTGAGTCTAGTACTGCTGTCATGTCCTGTACCTAGCTTAGGCCATTGTGCTCTTTTAAGAGGTGAAAGTAAAACCAGAATTCTCACAGACTTGCTCTTTCTTAGGTCTCACTGAAAGCAAAACCAGCAGCAGGAAAAAAAAAAATCACTTTGTATTGTAACCCTTGCCATTGTGCTGTGGTGGGTTTGTTTCAGTCCAGCAGAGACAGTGTTGTATGGAAATAGCAAGCTGAAATCTCCAACATGGAAGCTGTTGGAGGTCACCTATACTTCTAGTGGTTGTTCCCAAAACAATCCCTGTAAAACATGCAATCACCAGCTTGTCCTTGTAAGATTGTTTTCATACTTTTTTAACTTGACACTTTACCAGTAACATTCTGTAAATAAAGTTGATTCTACCAGCTGTCTGTATCAATTGCTCCTGTACTAAATTGTCAGAATATTGATTAATTTTTATCATTTTTCTTCTGTGTAAGATGAAACTAGGGTTTGCATTGTGATGTAGGAAACTTCAATTAGTCCATGGGTGGGGAGGATCAGTCTGCTTTGGTAAGAGTAACTGGCCTCACTGAAAACCCAGGATGGAATTGCTACATTTAAATGTCACAGTTAAGTGTGAGGAATGAGGCTCAGTGTATTAGAAGCTATAAAACTAACCAGCTCTAAACAAAGTGTGAATGGGTTTCACTGCTGTTTCCTCACAGTCTCAGTAATGGCCTCATCTTCTGCCCCTTCCATTCAGGCTGATAAACCAAGCACACCTGCAGCAGTTCAACTCACTTAGGCAGAGATCTAGAAAAAGTACAGGTGGAAATGGTTGGAGTAGAATCAAGGCTTGGATGTTTCCATACCAGGCTGAATAGCAACCACTGTTCTAAGGATTTAGTGCTTGAGTGGGTGTCTCTAATCACTTTGTCTTCTTGAATGGATAATAACAGGAGGGGGAGCATTTTTGAAGCAGCTAAAGAAACACCCCTATAATTAAACACCCCTACTTCCTTTTTGTAGGAGAGCAGAGGTGAGAGGCTGATGCATTTGCTGACACTCTTGACATGAGCTAAAAGCTTCTTTGTTCATCTTTATTAAGCAACAGAACCGCTCTAAGAGCTATGTATGTGCTTGTCATGGGCACCTTACTTCTCTATCTAGGCAGGAAATTCTTTTAAGAAAACTTAAAAGGCTTCAGTCATACATACACAAGCAGCTAGCTCACTTCCACTAGTCTAAACAACTTAAAAAGCAACTGCTCCTGAGCAGAATTGACCAGCTTTTCCACAACTGCAGGACTACTATAATAGCCTTGAAGTATTCCAACAAGAACACTTTCAGATTAAGGCAGCTGTAACTCTGTCCTCTAGCAGTTTTGTAAGATATGATAAACAGAGATTAGAGAACCATGTTTTGTTCTAACTTAGAACAAAATAATTCTTGATGTGTGAACTTTTTTCTCATTTGGAAAGACATGTTAATGCAGCAGAACCTCATCCCTGCAATCACAAAGCATGTAAGATTTTTGCCCTTGTGAGTCATTTAACCAGAGTTGCTCATCTGTAAGTTCTGCTGGAACAAGACACTGCAGTGGAAGTTGGCCAGAAACATCAATCTCACCATGCAGCAAGGTACTGTAATAAAAGGCCATTTCTAAATAAAAATTGGGGGGAGGGGTTTCCCACTTACAATTGATGACAAATTTCTGGCACAGCAACAAACCATGTAAGAATAACTTTATTTCTTCACAATCTGAATAACATCCTCATCTTCAAGAGTATGGTCTTTACCAACTTTTTGAGGGTTGTGTTTAACAGATGAACCCCAGACCAGTGCACTGCAAGAAAAATCAAATTTAAAAGGCTTAGAAATATGATATGCAAGCAGAATAGCAGCTATTTCTGTCACAAAGCTAATACAGAAAGCAATGCTTCCGAACTATTTTTATTCTCCTACAAGTACCTGGCTGAGTGGTCTGTGTGAACCAGGGTTACAAGCAGATCAAAACAAAGCATGAAGTTGTCCCAAGTACCCAAGTGTATGGGACAATGGCTTGCAATGCTGTATATAGTGCTACTTTAAAACAGCAAAATAAATTTTTCTCTACAGAGGACAGTTATGTAGGGAAGAGCATGAGAACATCAAGCACAGCAACTGAAGTACTAAGTTTGATTGTCACAGGCAGATCTATTCAATTCAACATGAAAGAAGTCCTGTTATTCCCTTCTAGTTTAGAAGAAGATAGTATACCTGAAGGCAAGTTATTTTCTATTTTATATATTCTTTTACAATAACACTTACTATTTAAAGTCTTTTATGAGATTTTTGTGGATCTTCATGCAAAAATCTTCCACTGTGGTCTTGCAGTAAGGTAATACCACAGGAGAGGTGTAGTCTGGGAGCTGCCCTTTAGGTTTGGTGTAGCTGTAACATAGATGGAACCATCAGTCAATACCAAAACCTTTTTCAAACCCATCATGATATTTCTTCAGTGACTTGCACTGTCACCCCCAGCGCACGTGCCAAGTCCTACTGCTTCAGTGGTGACAATGGATACACTGCAAAACGTTTGGTGGACCTAAGCTGAAAATACATCTGGACAGCCAGTGGCTGCAGTAGGTTCTCCCTTGTAACTGCAAAGGTTTCTCACTTGTGAGCTTAAAGGTGCTTAAAAAAATGCCAATAGTTGTTGGAAAAGAACATCTTTAGTATTATGGTTCCAACTTGCCTTTTTTTTTTTTCTGTGAAAATCTCAACATATATTTAAAAAAGCACCTGATAAAATCTATAGCACAGATACCTAAACCCACTAAATCCCTTTTTACAATACATTCTATATTATCACAAGAAGATAGATATAAATTTAAAAGACAACACTTACTATATTATGAGTATTAGTAAATTCATCCATAAGTTCATCCAAAAATGCATAAGAATTATGAGGTAAATCTGGAATAACTTGTAAAAATACCTGAAATTCTATATAAAGAACTAAGTTCTATTAAGAGCTGCATCCATGACAGACTGAAATGATGATCTGGAATCACAATGTTATCACTAAGTTTGACTAGTGTTCCATGTTTTCAGGAATTTTTTAAGATATGCTGTGGTCTTGGTTTCACAAGGTTCTCATTTATTTCCCCTACAAATTCAAAAGAGCACTTGTGGCTATCACAACAGCTAAGAAGAGCACCATTTCTGGGTTACAAAGTAAACACCAGTCAGAAGAAAAGCATTATAAAATATTCCTCATCCATTCCTGAGACTTTTTCAGTCTCAGCTTTACACTTAACTCCACAGAAGGCAGCAATTTTGACTCACATTCGGACTAGTTTTAAGTAGTCCCAGATTTTCTCTAGCAGATCATCAAAGTTCCAGCGATGATGAGCAGATATCGGTACACAGTGGGGTACTTTGTAAATGATATCTAGTTCTTCAATGGAAATCTGGTCAATTTTATTTAGGACGTAAATGCATGGAATGTAAACCCTGCAAAAAGAAAGAAATTGTTAGAGCAACCTGAAAGCAGCATACTGCTACCTTCACTGGAAAGAAAAAACGTTTTTAAAAAAGCTTATCCCTGTGTTGATGCCACGTTGCTGGCGCAGCTGCTGTAGGAAGCAAACCTGAAAGACATTTCTTTTCTTTGTGATACAGACTGCATGTGTGCCAAAGCCAGAGAGCCAACAGTACCTGTTTCCTTCCACAACGTCGATCAGATCATCAGCAGTGGCATCACTCCGCAGTGTGACATCAGCATTGTGGATTTTATACTCTGCCAAGATGCTCTTCACTGTCTCAGTATCCAGCTCACTCTGAGGACACTGAACATAGACATGGTATTAAGGAATGGAAGAGCTAACAGCCAAACCAAGTATTAAAATTAACAGTGCTCTCACCTAGCAACCACTGCATATACATTACTAGAAAGAATAGCTGCATTTTAAGTTATTGGACTTGACTCTGATTTCATCATAGCTGGTCTGAGGAGAGGGAAAAAGAGATTTAAATCCTAACAGCTTCATTTATATGAATGCCCCACTGAGAGATGCAATCAGACATTTCAGAAGCAGTGTTTCTTTTCAGTTTGGGACCAGATGCAACACAAACCCATGTAACTACTAGTTCAGAGCCCAGACATCTACACTTTAGGTACTGAGAGTGCAGAGTTATGATTTTTGGTATCTCTGGCTATTTCTATACTTTTAAAGATTCAGGTAAATGGGTTGCAAGGCCTGAAACTCTGAGCACACCTCTCCAGAAAAACACTATAGCCACCAAGTAAGACACAGTTTTTGCACTCTCCTTTGGATCTCAAACTTGTTAGGTGTGGAAAGCAACTGAGGTTGTGTTTTGGGGGCAAGGAAGTGGTCAGGTTCCAGGAGAGATGTGGATGGCCTCTAAGGAAATAACTAACAGCAGCACAGTACAGCATTTCAGCTCCTAAAGAAGTCAGAGCACAGCATGGTCCCAGGCATATCATCAACTACAAATGCCTCTTTCTTCAACAATTTGTATTTTAATTTTGGTTAAAGAAAACTTCCTACTTACTGTGGCTGTAAGGTTAATGCCTCCTTTATCCTTTTTTTTAAAGCCAATATTGGGGGGCTTACTATTCAGACGAATTCCAAATCCCTCCAGTTCATTCTCAATGATTTTCTTGTGGCCAAGGGGTTTCAGCACATCCAGAACAATCAGAATGAGATTACAGGTTCGAGCAACTAAGAATTACAAAAGGAAAGTCATCTCTTAAAAAGCATGCTCACACAACCTGAGACAAAACAACCACAATATGACTTGGTGGACTGATGACACTATGAAACCCCTGAAGGCCAGCACATTGGTTATTTTTAAATACCAGTGTAGGACTTAAGTTTATTGTGTTGGCCAAGCATCATTGAGAGACAGATCTTTACGTGTTTTAAGAATGACAGAGGCTGGAAAACATCTTCTTGTCTCCATTCAGACACCAGACTCAGGACAATTAACTGGGTGAGGAAATGAAAACAGCAGCCTTGTTTAGGATAGGATCACATCTGCCTGCAAAACTGGCAATGCACTTTCCCTGAAGTGTCAATGCAGAGCACAAACCCAGCAAGTGCACAAAGCCAGAACTGAAAACAACAATACGAAAGCAGTTACTGCTTCTCAGCAGAGGCAGCTCAAGTCCAGCAAACAATCCAGCTTTTTAAAGATAACAGAAACAGTGATTCAACCCTTCATTCTCCTGTACTGTGTTAAATGAACCAGTGATAGGCTGCTGTCTCCAGCTCTAATATACTCACCTGCAATGACCTGCCGTCCTCTGCCTTTACCATCTTTGGCACCTTCAATAATTCCTGGCAGATCAAGCAGCTATTTGTTCACAGGAAGGAAAGTATCACATGAGAAAAGTATTCTTGATTAAATCAATCCTACTTTTACGCTTCTAAACCAGCTGACCCTACTGCAAATCTGAACAGACTATGACAGGACTGTTTCCCATTTGATTGTTATATATTGTACTATCCCATGTGCCCTACTGGTACAGTGGAACAGATCATCTCATAGGGAATAATTAAAACTACCACAAAACTTCATCCCAGAGCAAAGTGAAAAGCAGGGGAAAATCCATACCTCATGGAAACATTTCCTAGGTATTCTCAAGCACTTCTACAAATAATTTCTAACCTGCTAAAGTCAGGCCAGACCACTCAACCCTAACAGCATAGCATCTATATAGTCCATATCCCATCTTACCTTCACAGACACAAGAGCTCACCTGGATCTTTGCTCCTTTGTACCTAATGACTCCAGGCACAGTAGTTAGTGTGGTGAATTCATAGGCTGCCACTTCAGAGTACACACCAGCAAGATTACTTAGAAGAGTAGATTTCCCCACTGATGGAAAACCCACAAACCCAATGCGGGCATCACCTGTCTTTGCAACATCAAAACCTGAAAATAAGGAGTAGAAATATTTGTCTAATGATTAACACTTTCTATCTTCTAATGTTCTGGACAGCAGACACACTATTATTTTTAATACTGCCTGAGCAAAAGCCAAGTAAGCTTTCCTAAAAAAAGGAAGTGAGAAACAGATTGTTCACAATCTTTATTGCCTTGCACCACTTTGCCTCTGTAACACTCCATGACATGTACCTGTCTAATAAAGTCCTGGCTGCAAAGCTTCACAGTGGACTGTATTTGACGTGAGTGTAAGTGAAGCATTCCCTTTAAGCATTGCAGCTTAGGCAAATCACACCTTTATATAAAAAGAGGTGGCTGCTGCAAATGTGCTTCTTTGCGTAAAAACCTCAAGACTTCTGCAAATAAAAGATTATATGAGCCAAAACACAAAAGCACTTTCATCTGAACTTCATGAAGGGCTCTACCCTACAGCCCTAGGAAAGGCCACAAATCATGGTTAGAGGTCTCGTACCGGGTAGTACAAGAGGCAGTGAGGATAGAACAGGTTGCCTTAGAGAAGCTGTGGCTGCCCCATCCCTACAAGTTCAAGGCCAGGTTGAATGGGGCTCCGAGCAACCTGATCTAGGGTAAGGTGTCCCTGCCATGACAGAGGGGTAGAACGAAATGATTTTTCAGGTCTCTTACAAGCCAAACCCTTCTGTGATTCTACGACTATTTAGAAGATAATCTGACATTACTTGAGCGGACAAGAGCCCCCCGTTAGATCGACTTCCGTCACACCTCCCGCACTTCGACAGCACCCGCACAGACAACGCACCTTCCCCGGGGCCGCCGCCGCCGCCTCCCTTGGGGGTGATGAGCTCCCGGCGTAGCTTGGCCAGACGGGCCTTCAGCAGCCCCAGGTGGTGGGCGGTGGCCTTGTTCTTCTGCGTCCGGGCCATCTGCAAGGGCACAGGACCGAGGGCTCACACCGGGAGGGCTCTGCCGACCCCGGCCCCTGCGCGACACCTGGGGACAGGGCCCCGCCACCCCTTCATGGCGAGGCCCAGCGGCCGTCCCCCTCCCCGGTCCGAGCCCCCCGCCCGCCCCGTTCGGCGCTCCGTGCCCAGCCCGGCCCGCCCCGAGGGAGGCGGAGGGCGGCGGTGCGATACCTCCGCCTCAATCTCCGCAATCTTGGCCAGGGTGCCGCTCATGGTGGCGTCAGGCCCGGCCCGCCCGGCCGCCCCTCAGTGCCACCGCTCCTCAGCGCCGCCGCTCCTCGCGCACCGCTCCGGCCCGCGCACGCGCGTGGCGACCTCTCGCGAGATGCGGCGGGAACGCGCCTCGGCGACGGGCGGGAAAGGATCCGCGGCGCGCCGCCGGCTTCGCGCTGCCCTGAGGGGACGCGGCACAGCGCCCCCTGGGCCGTGTGCAGAGCTCGCGCCGCCTCACAGAAAGAGCGGGCAACGCCGTGACGGGCGAGTGGGAGGGAGAGATGAGTGAGAGATCCATGTGCGTGAGGGATCCGTGTGCATGTGAGAGATCTGTGTGCCAGTGAGATCCATGTGTGTCTGAGGTCCGTGTGTGTGAGGGATCCGTGTGTGCGAGAGATTCCGTGTATTCGTGAGATCTGAGTGTGTGAGGTCCGTGTCTGTGAGAGATCCGTGTGCCTGTGAGGTCCGTGTGTGTGTGTGAGGGATCTGTGGGTGTGAGGGATCCGTGTGTATGTGTGAGATCCATGTGTGTGTGAGAGATTCGTGTATCCGTGAGATCTGAGTCTGTGAGATCCGTGCGTGTGTGAGATCCATGTATGTGAGAGACCCGTCTGCATGTAATATGTGTGTGGGAGATCCGTGTGTGTATGTGATGTTTGGCAGATCCGTGTGTATCTGCCCCGTGTCCGTGTGATGTGTGCGAGGCAGAGGGCGGCTGTGGCAGCTGCGAGGCTGCCGGAGCCGGCATGAGCCGGGTGTGCGAGAGCCCTGACGGGGGTCTGAGGACGATGCTGGCGAGGCGCAGGCACTCTGCCGTGAGGGGCAGCCGGGCTGCGGCGCCGAGACAAGCTGTGAGAGAGGACGGTGCGAGCGGAGCTGTGCGCTGCGGCAGTGGCCCCGCAGGTGTGTGAGGAGCCGGGGGTCTCGCTGCCCGCCACGGGAGGTGCCGTGTGCCCTTCCCTGGGGTTAAAGCGGACCGGCCTCTCCGCGGTCGGGCTCTGCTGCTCGCCAGGTGTGTGTTTGTGGCACTCCGTGTCCCCGGAGCGCTGCTGGACCGGGCGGCGCTGCTGCATCGTCCGCGGCGGAGCCTTCCCAAGCTGGTGCTTTGTCAAACCGGGACTTCATGCTGGAGCTTTCTCACGACTCCTTTCGGCTGAGCCCTGCCCGTACCACTTTGCCCCAGGGACAGCTCTAACTCTCCACTGAATGCAGGCTAATTAAATAGAGAAAGGATTTTTTTAGTGGCCCCTTCAAACTTTAAAATGCCAAGTATTTCCAGCTTTTGGCCGTTTCACAAGAAGCCAAACAACTAGATTTCAAATTAAAAGTATTTTTATGACAAGGAAATACAATTTAATCATTGTTCAGGATTTTGGGTTCCAAGTTTGTTTCCATGTCATATTTTGTCTGAATTCGAATATTTATAGGAACCTTTTTGTCCATATTCAGTACCCTTTCCAGGAAGGCTCTTCTACCTCAATTTATTGCAAAGTCTGTTTTTATATGGGGTACCTAAATGTAAAACTTTTTTTTTTTTTTTTAAACTAAAAATACACTCTCCTGAGGCCATAGTGTGAGCACTTACAGACACACCTGCCACATCTTCAGACAGAATTCTGAGTATGGTACAACTGACAAAATTTAACCTTATAACAGTTTTGGTGACAGAATTTTTATGGAATCGTTAAATCTTCTTTAACTTACAGTGAAAAGAAAAAAAAGAACACCAGTGCAATGGGAACCACACTGCTATTTGTGGTCTCTTTCTGCCTCTGTGTTTCCCATCTTGTCCCATCTTAATCAAAAAAGCAGGCTTTATTGTCATAAACTCTTTATAGTAGGAACTGTCATTAATATAAGCTTATATAGACCTTACTAAAATAGAATTGCAAATAAAATGGGATTACTATTCCTGGTAATGTTAGTTCAGCTAAGCTAGGGTAAATATAAATGCACCTATTACTGTATATTTGTTCATGGTTTTCTAATTATTCCTTGTGAACAATATCTTTTATCAACATGAGACAGAAATTTGACCTGGGTATAATTTTTTTCCTACTTACTTCAGATGAAGTTGGACATGTTTATATCTCAGCTGAATTCGGCCATACAATCAGTCTACATTTGTGGTCTTTTTTAGTAAAAGGAAAAAACATTGAGAAAAATACAAATTCTGAATGCTCACTCAGGGTTTAAGACCTCCCCTCTTTTGTGCAGTAGATCATGGTTAACTTCAGAACTTGTTGCTACTTGTTCTTACAAACTCGCTCCAAATCTCATAAACTGAGTCTAACTTAAAATTATTTCCAGGTTTTGTTTCCAGGTTGTGAATAGAGTAATGTTACTTTTATTTATTGTGAGTACTGCTGTAAATTTTTTAATATAAAGGTGTTTTATGTGATGTGGTGCTTAGAGAACAGGGTGGTTCTGACCATAGGAAATAAGGTGCAACAGCTGGAAAAATTACTGAAGGGTGAGTGACTGGGAATGGATGAATTATGTCCCCTGAGGACTGCAGTCAAAACTAGAAAATAGATTGCAAATGATAAAATCTTACTAGAGAAAAAGAAAAAAAAGTCAGTCAGAGAAGGTAAAAATCAAGGAAAATATAAATAGAAAATTAGGTATAATGTCAGGAGAGAAAAAAGCCCCCAGTAGAACCGGAGAGAAAATGAAAGGAGATGCAAGAGACTGAGATCTGCTCTAAAGATTAATTGAGCTTTATTGTGAGCACTGATGGAAGATGGAGTATGTGAATTGCCACCTTTTTGATTAAAACATATGTGTGTGGGTTTTTTAATTGCAATAATTCTATTTAGGAAATGTAGATGAAGTACAACAGGGGGAACACTTCCAAAGGCTGTAACTTGCACAACAGTCAATCACCCCTGGGACCAATTGCTTATAGAATCAGATGACACAGAATGAAGGTTCAGATCTGGAGTAAAACCCACAAATGATCAAGAAGCCATATGAATGACTAACTGATAAACTGGAAGTCTGTAACTTCAGCACTTTTCTAATAATATTCTTAATAAGTAAAGCAATACACTAAAGGGTATTCAGCAAGTGGACAAAGACTGCATCTGACGTAAAGGCTGTCTCATCAAACACTTAAGGAACAGGACACAGTATGGAATCAGTGATTGGGAAAAGCCAGCAGTGTTTGTTTCACCAAGGTACAATGACAGGAATGTGACTAAAATGGTGCATACCTCATCAGCAAGATCTGAATGATAGGGGGCTGTAGAAAAATGGGTTTCAGAAATTTATATTCTACACACTCCAGTCCTGCTGAGACTGATTTTGAGCAAGTAATTTCCTTTACTTGTGCCTCAGTTTTATTTTTGCACAACAGGAATGTGCAGTTGCCGCAGAATGATTGAAACTTTCATGTTTCCATAGCATTGCCCTGCGAGTATGATAACTGTAGCTCACTTCCATAGGAATGCTTAGGAGCTTATGTATCTAGTGGGTTTTATGTCAAACTACCAATTTTAAATAAGCTACGTCATAATTGGTGAAATTCTTTCTAAAACAACCAGTATTTTAGCTTGAGTAAAAGTTTACTTACATGAGATGGTGAGATGCAAATGACCTATATCGAGAAGAGGCTTGCAAGTCTTTTGGAGAACCATGTAAAATTCATCATTGTAAAATATATGGTAAATACTGTGAGTATGAAATTAATTGTGATAACTTGTGTATGCTTCATTAAAATCTCATAAAGTACCTTGCTAAAAATAAGCAGTGTGTGCTCACCTAGTTAGGTTTGGGGTTTTTTCCCCCCTCTTTTATAGTCTAATAAATAACTCAAATACTTCTGGATATCAAGTTTATTCACAGTGTGCTGAGAAGGTAATTTTAGTTTAAGAGCCCCTCTGGTAGTACAGCACTTGTGGTTTTGGTAATTCACCTCATGCCAGAAGCTGCAGACTAAACTGGCAACCAGCTGATGCTGCATGTTTGTGGGCTTGCTACAGGACTGCATTTCTAGATTAGAGGAGGGATTTCTGCAGGATTTCAGAAAGTGGGGAGAAGGTGACAGGGAGGAAATGAAATCATGATTTCAGGTGAAACAAGAGTCTTGAAGTTTCACACGCTCAGAAATGATCACCAGCCCAGTGAAAAATCTGTATCGAATGATAACAGTGACCTGAGTGCTAATGATTTTAAGAATTATGGGTGTGGGACTCTAACCAACCTGCCAGAGTTTCCTCATGAAAAAAGGGTAACTGCAAGTTAAGGCATATAGAAAATTGGTTCAATTTAAGGGTTTTTTTCTGTGGATTTTTGTTTGGTTTGGGGTTTTGGTTTGGTCTTTTTTTTTAATTTTTACATTTTGCAAATTTACTCTATGAATTGTACTTTGATTTGAGAACTGGCTGCTAATTAACCTTTTTATTGTATTTCAGGGAAGTACTGCTCATGCTGAAAAGGAGACAAAACTATAATGAGCTATAATGAGTTGACTAAGGGCCAGCTTCATGCCTGTTTGTAGGAAAGAGATTTTGAAAACCCTCTATCAAAAGGTAAGATTTTTATATCCATAGTACTGAACATTCAGTGGAAGCATAATACTGATTGCCTGGGGTGAAGTGACTCTGAGGGTTGATGCAATTCACATCTTAATTAACTCTTGAGACAATAGACAGAAAGTTGTGTTTCTTTTGAATGTTGTAAAATGTACAGATGTAGCCGTTCCTAGTTGTCTTCCAGGATTAATTTTTTTTTATGCCAGTTTACTTTGTTATCTATGGAAGAGTTTTTCTGGGGACAACACAGTAGTTTAGCTGTTAATCTGTAAATACCAAACCTTTGTTACTTGCATTGCATATTTAGGGTTGTATTGTAATGTATGTTTGAGGAGAAAAAGTTGTCTGTCAGGTTTGCTTAGCTAGGCATGAATGCCTAATTCACTGGGAGTCAACGAGATGGAATCCTAGGTTGTATTTCCATGTTGCCCAGATCCCCAATGTGGCAATCTTGTTTTGAATAGGTCAGGTTGCTTTGGTTCCAGGCAGTTTAGGATAAGTTAAACTGGGCAGACTAAAGAAATGAAGAGGAACAAAAGGGAGATTAAGTATCGAAGGTTGGCTCCCAAGACTGTGTAAAATTAGTATAACAACTAAAAGTTGTATAGTTTAGCATCAGCTTCCCAGACTTTGTCATGGACTGCCATGCAACACTGAGTACACAGCACATGAGTGCAGTGAGGAGAGTGATCAAAAAGAGGAAAAACAAACAGTCCCTTGTTAAAGTAAGTCTTTCTGTGTACTTTCCACAGCATCATATACCATCCTATTGCTGTCGGTTTTGTGGGGGTACTGAGTATTTTTAAAGAGTTTTCATCTGCTTCTAGAGGAGAAAGCTGACAAATCACTAAACCCACATCTGGGTTACAGAGGAAACTCTGCTATCTCCAAGTCTGAGAATCCTTGCTGCTAGGGTTGGCATTCTCATGGGATGATTCCCAATAAAAAACTGAGCAAGCTTTAAAAACTAAATTTAAGTAATAATCAACCTAGTAAGTAATGAATGCTGAATTAATTGCTTGTTATATCAGTAGTAGTTAATTAAAATACCAGTGAAAGCTCAGAAAAACTGACAGCTACTCACTGAAATTGCAAGTATGCCATGAACTGTGCAGTGTTGTGTATTTCTGTGGAAGACATGTAGAAAGGAAATGGTTCATATGACTGATTAGCTAGCACAAGTGCTATGCACAAATGTCTCTGCTAATATTATCATCCATGGGAAATAGTGACTAACCTTCTTAAAAGAGTATAATAACGGGACTATTCTGAAAAATTTCAGTAGCCTCAAGACCTACACAGATCCACAAGTTGAGTGTTGAATAAATAGGTATGACTCAACTCTAATTAACATATACCCAAATATGTTTGAATAGATTCAACTGTAACAGTCTTTTGTTACCTCCTGTATTTGCACACAAGTTTAAGGTCTGCACTTCTGAGTAAGGCCAGTAGCAATTAATCTGCAGTGAAGCAAGCAATGTACAGTGTGCAGTCCCAAATTATACACACATGTCTGGAGAAAAGGAGGACTATTAATACTATTAAAATACCAATCAAAGTGCTTCAGCAGGCACCAGGCAGCTGCAAAACATTCAGGGACACCTCAGGAATTCCCTTGAGCAGAGTGAGATGGAAACAGTGAGAAGCTGAATAAAGTAGGAAATGCCTTTATTTAAAAGATAAATAGATTCAAAAGAAGTTCAGCACATCCCAGTTAGGGATGTGGCAGTTAGGGCAGAAGATGTCAAAAAAAATAGATTAGGAATCAACTGAAAAAGGGAGGAAATACTGGATACAGAAAATGTAAATTGTAAAATTGAAATTTAAAACTTTCTTTCACATCATCTGGAACTTTGTCTTCAAAGAATAACTAGCTAGTTGTGATGGTAATTGAGTTCAAAGGTAATCATTCCTGTCTGCTTACACAGTTATGTATGGAGAAATGCCATTTAGTCATCATATTAAATTTAGGGAACTTCACCTTACAGGTCTGTTCATAGTGATAAGCCAAATTTTGGCTCAGTGTGTTTAGCTTCTGTTCATTTTCAGAAGAAATTTGGCTATATTATAACAATTGCTATTTGAGTGGCTACTTCAATAGTTTCATATTCTGAGATAGGGTAAGTCTGAGACCAGAAAATGTTCTAAGCAGCAGTCCTTTAAATGTGTTGGTGGAGCTGTAGGGTGTGGGAAGCCAGTGTACAAAGACTGTAACTACTAAGAGGAGAGCTGCAGCCACTGCCATGGCAGAGTGCTGAAGAGCCAAGGCAAAGGGCTGTGTCGGTGTCCTTGTGATTTCCCGGGAGTGCAAGGTGCTGGTGGTCATCTTGAACGAGCATCCAGCAACTACTTGGGGTGTGAGCTCCCAATGTGCTGATCTGGCACCTTTGTGGCAACTAAATGGGTCACTTGCCAAGAAACAGCCATGCTTTGGGGTTGTTTGAGCTTTTACCTAAAGAAGCAAGCAGGGTGTGTTGGATGGTGCCTTTTAAATAGGAGGCTGGAAGCTGAAACCAGAACATTCTGTGGCAACTGGAGAAAGTTCTGAGGAAAGTGCTATGAGAGAGGCCGGACCCCCCTCCCCCTGCCTAGAGGAGAAACAAAGAACACACGAGGAGGGAACTGAAATAGGAAGCAGGAACCATGTCAGGAGGCTGGGGGCTAAAAGAAAGCAAATTA
>JACBWW010000031.1:1283562-1352659 GCA_020086605.1 Lanius collurio | reverse complement strand
CGAGCAGGAGGAGGCGGCGCGCGCCGCCGGGCGGCCCGAGAGCGCGCGCGCCCCCTGCGGGCGCCGGCGGGGCGGCGCAGCCCCCATGGAGCGGGTGAGCGAGGCCGCCGCCTGCGGCCCCTCGTCGGGCTGCTACACGTACCAGGTGAGCCGGCACAGCGCCGACGTGCTGCACAGCCTCAACCAGCAGCGCAAGAACGGCGGCCGCTTCTGCGACGTGCTCCTACGCGTGGGCGACGAGAGCTTCCCGGCGCACCGCGCCGTGCTGGCCGCTTGCAGCGAGTACTTCGAGTCGGTGTTCAGCGCTCAGCTGGGCGACGGGGCAGGTGGCGGCGGCGCGGAGGGGAACGCGGCGGAGGCAGCGGCCGGCGGGGCTGCAGCGGCGGCCGGCGGGGTCCCCGGGGGCGGGCGGGAGCTGGAGATGCACACCATCAGCTCCAAGGTGTTCGGAGACATTCTGGACTTCGCCTACACGTCGCGCATCGTGGTGCGGCTGGAGAGCTTCCCAGAGCTCATGACTGCCGCCAAGTTCCTGCTGATGCGCTCTGTGATTGACATCTGCCAGGAGGTCATCAAGCAGTCCAACGTGCAGCTCCTTGTGCCCCCTGCACGCCCTGACATTATGCTCTTCCGACCGGGGGCTGCTGACCTCGGCTTCCCTCTTGACATGACCAACGGTGCCACTTTGGCACCCAATGGCAATGGCATTGCTGGCATGCCTGAAGACGAGGCTACACGGGCTGCGCTCACCGCTGCACAGTCCTCCCTACCTGTCCTGCAGAGTGTGGACCGCCTGCCCATGGTGGCAGGACCTCTGTCCCCACCACTGCTGGCCTCACCCTTCCAGAATGTTGCTGCTAGTGCCCCCACTTTAAGCACCAAGAGGGGCAGAGGGCGTCCCCGTAAAGCCAATCTCTTGGATTCCATGATGTTTGGTGCCCCAGGGGGCCTGCGGGAGGCTGGGATCCTGCCTTGTGGTCTCTGTGGGAAAGTATTCACCGATGCTAATCGTCTTCGGCAGCACGAGGCTCAACATGGGGTGACAAGCTTACAGCTGGGCTACATAGACATCCCACCCCCACGACTGGGTGAAAATGGTGTTCCTGGCCAGGATGACCCTGATGCACCCCGAAAAAGAAGCAGGACGAGGAAACAAGTGGCCTGTGAGATCTGTGGCAAGATTTTTCGGGATGTGTACCACCTAAATCGGCACAAGCTGTCACACTCTGGCGAAAAGCCTTACTCTTGTCCCGTGTGTGGCTTGCGGTTCAAGCGAAAAGATAGGATGTCCTATCATGTTCGATCTCATGATGGCTCTGTGGGAAAACCCTACATCTGCCAGAGCTGTGGAAAAGGCTTTTCCAGGTAAGAGAGTGCTTGTATGGACCATTGACACAAACAGAGACCTAGGAAGTTGACTTTCCTATGCCTTGGAAGTATACTTAGGATAGTTTGACTGTTCCACTTTAAAATGTTTCAAGGAATGAGACTTCCATCATTTCCTCTGGGATGCTATTCTGCAGGCTCTTGGAAGGGTTTAAAAGTAATTAAGACATAGAACTGGGAGTCAGTTGGCTTCTGGCTAAGGTTCCTAGCTTTGTCCCAGAGTTGGTGTATACGTGTCCTTGGGCAAATCAGTTAGTCTCTCCCTCAAATGACTCTTCTGTGAAATGGGTACTGAAATAATTACCTGCCTCACAGAAGTGTCTTTGAGATCACTGTGTAGGTAGTTTGAAGGTGCTGTTGAAGTGCAAAATAAAACATCTCAAGATTATTTTTATCGTATCCAATTTAAATTTTCTTTTTCTTAACTTCCCTTCATTTCTCTTAGTTCGTAATGTTTTTTATCACCCAAATGTGAAGGAAGAGGTGAGATTTCAAAGGCTGCAGCATCAAGTATCTTTTAAATACATGATCTTTGTGTCCTTTGGGTTTACATCCTTCTGAAGGGGATCCTGTTTCTGCCCTGCAACATACGTAAGATCCGTGCATTTAATGTTGCTGATTTTTTGTTGTCGCTGTTTGTGGGAGCTAATTTAATAAGTATTTTGGTACACGTAGTTGTGTTAGTGGTATCTTTTAGTCTGAGTTAATGAATTTGAAACTTTTTTGGAAGTCTACCTCTTGCTTTGAGTGTAGAAGTAGTGGGGGGGAGGGGAATGCAAACACTCTGCTATTTCTGTACCAGCAGTCAGTTTTCTACAGTAGTTGATTTGCTCTAATGTGAGGGAAGGAATCGAGATCTGAAAACAAATCAAAAGGCATCAGGCTATGTAAATTGTGGAATTGTACCCCCGCTCTCTTTTTGATCGATGGGCTTTTTGTTATTGAAACAAATTATGAACACATCCCCTTTTTAAAAAAATCGTCAGTAATGAAGGATGCATCTTCATAAGGGCTGCAGATTCAGTGATGGAAGGTAACAAAATGAAAATTTCATCTGTGGCTAGAAGTGAATGTACTTTTGTTATTATAGCACTACCTGGGGTCATGTACCAAGTTCTACGGGTTTTATTGACACTCAAAAGATTTCTGCTGTTGCTGTATGAAATGTTTTTGTCATTAAGGGAAAGCGAGAAATACACGTTGAGTTTTCATTTTTCGCAGTAAGTTAACGTGAACAGGTGGGAATGCTGTCACTAAAGTAAACAACAATACCGTTTGCGTATCTGTAAAACCGAAGTATGAATGAAAACTAGAGACTCTTAAGTATTCAGTCTTAGGAGCAGCCAGAGGAAGTTGGAAGCGTGATGTCTAATTTTGTCCTTTCCTATATTCAGTAGCGTAGCACGTGAGGTTGTTGGGCTTGAGGTACCCAGAAGGACTCCAACCAGTCTGTCCGGTTACACCGCTGAAAGAGCATCGGGTTTAAGAGCCTTACTGCAAAGTTCAGCCTATTTTCTGTCTGCAGTGGGTGAATTCCATTCCCGCGCCCTCTCATTGGTGCAGCTGGGAAGTTGGGGGAGGAGAGGGTGAAGAACTTGTTTCCAAGCAGTTTTGGTGTCGTACAATGAAAAGCTTTCTTCCCACTAGGAGAAACTCCCACCAGGACAATCTGCAGCTCTACAGCCCTTTCTTCTTCAAAGTAGGCTTTGCCGGTTGTGAAGACCTTTTACAGTAACAATTTGCTCTTCCATTGCACCTTCTAGTTGGAACGTTCTGAGCACTTTATTTGTATTAATGCAGTCTCCCCACCAAGTTGTAAGTTGGGAGTATTTTTTTTAATATTGCAGGTGGAAAATGTGTCACAGCAACAGAGTTTAGAGAGTTTTTTTGCACAGAGGTGCTTAAAGTTGGCTTTTTACATCTGTGTTTGGGATATAAACCAGAAGGGTCTGATTTTCAAATATTCAACAACTATAAATCAAAGTGCCATGATTGCTAAGGTCTAAATAGGGTTTTGGACGGGGACATGAAGGCTTGAAAATTGCAATTTGTACTTCCTGTTTCCTCTGACAATTCAGTCATGATTTCTTCCTGAGAAAATGCTGCCTGTTTAGCAAGTTGGGGAGGGTACATAACAAGGTAGACTCCCAGTTGTTGGCAGTCTTGTTCTTGGAAAGTTAAATATCACTACATTTGTAATAGATACAGCACTGGGATATTATTTTTCTTTTTTCTCTTTCTTTTTCATTTTTTTTTTATTTGTTTTTTTGGGTTGTTTTCTTTGTTAAAATTGTAACTTTATTTTTAGTATTTGTTTTAAGTGTACTTATGTGTATTTTCCTTTAAGGCCAGACCACTTGAATGGACACATCAAACAGGTGCATACCTCAGAGAGACCTCACAAGTGTCAGGTAGGAGCCAGAGGGGTTTAGACTGATGTTGTGGGTAATCTTTGGCATTGCATTTATGTGTGCAGACAGTTTTGAAGTACCAGTAGAAATACCATGTATATGTGAATTGGGATAAATGTTTGTAAAGAACAGTGTTCCACAGTGACATCTGCTTTACATCCCTCCCGTCCTCCTTCACCTCATGTACAGCTTTGGTCTTCCTGCCTCCCCCCCTTCTACCAGATGTTCTTCCCTACTGTTCTGTCCCAGTCTCACCCTGGATCTCTTACCCAGCCACCCGGGCTTGGAGTCAATGTTACTGATGATTCCTTCCCTTTTTTTTAATTGCAGTTGTTGCTATCAGGAGGCTCCAATGCTGACTTCATTTTTTTAGAATAATTTCAATAAAAAATTAGTAAATTGTAATTGTCATAACTTGTCAAGATACTATTTTTTAAAATTGCATAGCCTTCAGAACATTGCACTGAGCAAAATTGGAAGCTTTTTTATCTCAGGGAGAATATAAATAATGGCATCACAGTATCTTTTGTTGTACAATGTCATAATGTTGTATATAGTTTTTTACAGTTAATAAGGTTTGAAAGATCAAATGAAGGAATATATTTTGTAATTAATTTATGGAGAGATTTAAAAGGTGCCTGGAAGTATCAGTTAAAACCAAAGTTGAGAATCAGCTTCCACCATCACACATTGCCATCACAGAGATGTTGGGCAAACTTTTAAAACAGTTGTTGGGCTAACAGTCTCCATGCTTGGCTTCTGAAGAAATACTTAATATCTATTTAAAGAAACTGAAGCAAGATTCTTTTCTTTTTATCTCTTTTGAAGACAGTGAAGGTTAGAGTGTTTTCTTCTAAAATATTTAACCATGTTTTATGAGCCTAGTCAATCCTATTTGACTGCTGCCTCCTGATCTGCATTTTTGCACGTATTTTGACACACCTGTATTTCCTAAAAATTGTGACAGTTTTGAAACGTTTTGCAGCTTTAAGAATCCTGAGAACAGTTTTCCAGACAGCTGGAGCCATCTAAAGGTTTCTGTTGACATCCATATGATGTGTGAAAGCCAGCACATTTTGAAAGTCAGGCCATAGAGCTGTCACATTGATTTGACTTTGTCGTATATAAAGCCTTAGATTGGCTCAAGCTTATGATGATTTATAGGTTACAGATTCATACAAATTGGAGAATTCCACTCATAAAAAGAATTCAAAATGTGGGGACAGCAAGAGGTCTGTGGATGAACTGATGATAAATGTTTGCATCCCAACATGAACACTCATCAGTCTTTTGCTGGTTGATACCAAGATTACTGGATGAACACTGTTGACAAATAACAGATATCTATGAATTGTCCTTTGCCAGCTGATGGCCAATAATTTTTTTTATAGTTTAACATCGATTAAGTATATTAAATATCAACTTCATGTGAATCTGAGGACTACACTAAGAATTCAAAAGTAAAGAAACGTGGAAGCTAAGATGGTGCAGCCAAGCTCAGCTCCATTCCTTGCACACACGTATTTTGTGATAGTGGTTTCCAAGAACAGTCTTTCTTATCATGTGTTCTCTAAAGTGCAATAATATTGTATGCACTGTTAATTTCTGTTAAAAGGTACAGGCTGTAGGTTATAATCATCAGGACAGAGTTGAGATTGTCCTTCAGGCTTGGTTTGTTCTTGATTTTTGATTGTTTAGTCCTGCAGAGTTAATTTTTCATGAATCTTAAGGTGCAGAAAATTTGTTAATGGTCTGTTGTATGTCTTTGCAGAAAATGCTTTGTAATATCATATCAGATTTAGAAAATCTTCTTGAATATGCACAGATCTGCTATACATTGTGGAAACCACAGAAGGGATGCAGTCACTGGAAACTTGTTTCAAATATGAAAACTGATGTTTAAATTGATAAAGTTCTCCTTGTGATTATCTCATAACCAGTTATGCATCTGTTCCATGATATGTATTGAACACAAGATCTGGCCACCAAGAAGGAAAATAGCTTAATATTGGCATGTTGTTTGCCCATTTTCCTTCCCTTTTTTCATTGATTTTGTTTAGCAAATTATCTCCCCATGAGAGCAGCCTGAACAGCACTGAGCATCCTTTTTGAATATGTTCAGTTCCTGTTGAAAATTCTTGTTATTGTCATACTTTATGTTTACTGGGAAAGAGAACAACTCTGTCAATAAACAGAGGAGCATTCCAGAATCCTCTATTGTGATGGCATTTTTGGAATTTGTGCTCTGTTATGATTTGAATAAACTGGCCATTTACCTGAGCTCTTATAGCTTTGTAAACTGGTGATACATAATGTTTTGTTGGTGTGGCATCCCAGTACACTTTGGAGTACCAAAACAAAAGTGGGAGCTGTCAGCTGTCAGCTCAACTTCAGAATAAATGAAAGTATGAGAAACAGGACAATTTTAAGCTGAAGATCCCTGCAACAGCTGTAGTTTTCAGTGCTCAGTTTGTAATCCTGCACTCATCCACCTGAAATAATGGCTGTGCTTCACAAATTTTTCAGGATTATCCTAAATTCCAGCACTTGTAGCGCTTGATGCCTAAGTCTTGACTCCAGCTTTTTCATTACTGTTAAGATAGACTCACATTAGGGAAGGTCTCCAAAGAGTTAAAGCAGTTGAGAAATCAGATCCAAGAAGGTGCTTTGGTGTCCTAGCAAATGGCACTCTGGATCTTTTCCATTGGATTGTTGCACTGGTGAATTGCCCCTCCTCCCCCCCTTCCCCCTCCAGTGTGACAGTTCTGGGTATAGGAGAAGGGGTACGTCAGTTTTGTAGCCAGAATGGGGTAGCTCAGCTCCTGACTCCACGGGATGGGGTGAAGCTGTCGGCTTTTGCGTGCCAATATATGAAAGTCAGGCTGCAGTTTGGGAGCAAACGGTGATCTGAAAACCTGTGGACGTGAAAGAACAAGGGGAGAAAACAGAAGTTTGCTCCTCTACAGGACAAGAGTGGTTGTTCTTCTGGCAAAATAAATAAAAAAGAAAAATACAGGTTAAATTAAAGCACAGTTTAATTGGCATCCCACGTCCAGTGCGTATCCCATTGATTTCAATGCAGAATGAGTTTCTTCCTGTCTAATTTCTCTTACTTCCTGCCTATTAGCAGGAAAATGGCAGCCACCATGGAATAAGCTCAGAGACATCCACATCCATAGAAAAGTTGAAACTTCAAGAGGTATTTCTTAAACAATGTTTTTTAAACTTTATATATTCTTTTTGATCTATTTATATACCTGTGCAATGTTTGATAGGAAAGCACTGGAGAGTTTTCTTCTATGATTAACAATTAATGATAAATACTTAGCGCTCATTTAGCACTTCACATCTTTCATAAAATAAAACTTTTTTTTTCTCTATACCTTTTATACATATTAACTATTTGAATATTAACTTCAGGGTTTTCTTTAACCCTAGTCCTGTCTCCCATTGTTGTAATTCAGCTAAACTGGTTCTTGCTTTCTCCACTGGACTTAATTATTAAGCTTCATTGCAGATACATTTACTCTATAGCTTATCCAAAGGTGAGCTTTACACAACTCAGCAGCAAGAGTGGGAAATGAAATACATAAATTATTATATTGCTTTTCCCTAAGCTTTCAGCTTGCTAAATGCACTGTGGGTTAGATGTGGTTTTACTTCTGGCATCGCTATATTTATGTGATTTGTCTCTGGTCTGCTTCATCAGCTAACGCACTCCCAATGCTCGGGTATGGACCTTCCTGTGGCTCCATAGCTTTAGAGTTATTGATGGTGGATCTCTTGGCTATCATTGTTGATAGTCTAGTTATGTATCTTTAGTTGATATCCAACAGATTGATTAGTATCAGTGCTGCAATCCTGCCTTAAGAGAGTGCTTACCTCTAAGAACATTTTAGTAAGTGAAAGTTGCACCTGTTTTGCTCAGTGCTGTGTACTGAGATTTCAAATGAAGAGAAATTTTTCACGTTCAAGAATTTGCCTCTTCAAGGCTTGTAATTTAACTAGGCCCTCCAGACAAAGATTTATAAACTGTGTATATCACAGAAATCCAGATAATTTCACTATTGCCTTTTTAATTTCATTAAATCCTGATCCTCTGAGGTGTTAAGTCTTGTGCTTGCTGTAGAGCAGCTCCATGGGAGTTTTCCACACTTAAGCATCTCACAGGATCAAATGAGCGTAAAGCCTGTTGAAAATGATAGGTGCTTTTCAGCTGCCTTTAATGTTTTTTGGATTAAGCTCTTGATAACTGAATTTTATATACATGTTATCCTCCTCTGTATTGTCAATTTCACTTACTTGAATTATAATTTATTAATTTTACTAAGATTGTTACATTAACAAGTCTTACCTCTACTGAAACAGTGGTTTAATTACACACTGATATTTAAAAATACAGACTATATCCAGTTCCCAAGATGCTGAACAGCCTCATATTGTTTCTTTGGGGGTTCTGTTTATATCTCTTAAAACTGTGTTATTTTATATAAAGTTGGTATAAACAAAACACTGAACACTCTTGAATGTCACTGCTCCTGCTTGGTCTGGTCATTCTGATGTGTGTTTGCTTTTGTTTCTCCTCTTACACTTGTGAAATGCTTTAGACTATAACTCTAATACTTTGTGCAGCATATTGCTGGTGATTTATTTCCCTTCACACATTGGAGACAGAGCAAGCCTTTCAGAACTGGCAGGCCATTGTAACAGGCTGTGGGCACAGCCTGCCTGCCCTCCCATTGCTGGGGTTATAAAAATAGGAGGGAGCCTTCACTCATCATATGGATTTCAGCTGGAAAGGAGGCAAATAGAATCAATATTATCTTACTCCAAATCAAGCTTGTTTTGTGGTAGTAAGTTGAATATGATACCTTGACCAGGGGTAAGTTAAAACAGATTACAATGTCATGCAGTTATTTTGATACCTGCTCAGTTTTGAGGCTTCACTTCTACAGTTTGTCTGCACTGCTGCTGTGGATACCAGGATGACTCTTCTATTGTCTCTTGTCATATTGTCATCCCAGATAATGCTCTGATCCTTTGTTTGTACGTCCTCACACTCCAAAAGAATTCTGTGTACTGAAGTTAGATTTATCACATCAAAGAGCAGAATTTATGAAGATGACAGAGAGGACATTTTGAGTGATCTAAAGTGATTATAATGGCTTAGTGAAATGGCAGAACTTAATGTAAATGGAACAAAATGGTTTGTGCTATTTCTTTTGTTAAATATTACTTAAAATTTTAGTATCTTCATCCTCAGGAGCTAAAGCCTTATGAGTCTATCTTGATGTTTTACTGTCTGTAGTGTGACAGCTGTTTTCTTGCTGCCTTAATTCTTTTGAGTAGTAACATTACATCTTGTGCAATGTGTTGATGTTCTGAATTTTTTATTTGTGGGAAAATGGCTTGTGCATCATGTAATTTTTGTGTTTGCACAGGATCTAAGGTGTTTACTCTAAAGAATACTAAATATATTCAACAATATCAGTGCCGTTAGCAGAGTTGATGAGTCACATGATTCTTGTTATACCTGCAGACTTGCAATGCTTCCTTTGCCACTCGTGACCGGCTGCGCTCACACCTGGCATGTCATGAAGACAAAGTTCCATGCCAGGTGTGTGGGAAGTACTTGCGAGCAGCGTATATGGCAGATCACTTGAAGAAGCATAGTGAAGGACCAAGCAATTTCTGCACTATCTGTAACCGAGGTAATGAAGAAACTATTTTTTTATTCCAGTGGGATGGGACAGCACTCAAGGGAGCTGTAAGGCTGTGTGATTCTCTCTGCAACAGGAGGAGGTTATACCCTATATGGCTACATGCTCTGCTTTTCCTACTGAATACTTAACCCTGAAAGTGATGGAGTATACATCTGGCCTTTTCACATGGCAGATAGTTCCCAAAGAAACTCGGCTGAAATCTGAAGCAAATTCTATTTGCTAAGTAGCCAGATCCCTATATAATAACAATGATAAGTTGCCTTGCTGCTGTTTAACATACATCTTTTTTCTTTTCTATACCTGATTAGACTTGAGCCCTTACAGTCACTTTGGAAGAAGAATCTTTGAAATACACATCAAGCTGAAAATTATACACTGAACATAAATCTACATTATGTTTCTAAGTCTTACTTAACCTCCTGGTGCAATAGAGTCACGCTGCTTCTCCCTCTTAACACAAGAAATTGCTTTGTATTAATGTACATATTTAAAACATATTTTGTAAAGAGCACTAGAAATGTGCTTTATCTTTATTTGTACAAATACAGCTTTTCACAGTTGGAAGGGATCCGTAAAGATCAAATCCAACTCCCTGCTCCTTGCAGCACTGTGTAAAACTAAACCATATGACTAAGAGCTTGTGAAGCTTTTCCATCTGTTTGTGGTACTCTTCGGCTGGAGAGAGTTGGAAATTTAGGTTCTGTGGGATGTAAGCCAAGCTGGAAAAATTATTTTGACTTATTGGTGTCTTTGTTTTTGATTAATACACAACTTCAACGTTGGCTCATACAGATATACATAGCTAGTAGGTGTTAGAAGAGATTGCTGCTGTGTTTTGGGATCTTGTTTTTTCTGGTGAGTCTTTTTTCCTGACATGTGCTCTCTTCTAGTTTAAGAGAGGTGAAGTCTTTTGACAAAATAAATCTCTTCCATGTTCAATGTGCAGACTGTACAGGGAGTTTTTGGAGTTGATGAGTAATAAAACATTAAATTGCAAGGGAGGTGTTGTGGTTTCACTAGTTGAACAGTCTGTAAGGTCCTGAAAGTGCTCTTATCAGTGTGAGTGGAAGAGGTATCTGGGTTGAAAATCTTCAGGTTTTGAAGCTCTAGTTAGATGGTGTGAAATGAAGCTTGCCCTCCTTTTCAGCTGAAGGCCTGGCTTCTGAAGAAATGTTTAAGCTTATCCTGATTCTTTTTGTGACAACAACATGGAAGATAACTGTTTGAGATCCTGGTGCTATCCTGCTCTCCTTCCATTGAACATGGTGCCAAACAAACACAGATGGGTTGGGAGGAATTGTGTTGTTTCCACAATTTGTAAGCTTGAGTTTCAACTTAACTACCACTGGATGTCACTGCAGCTCTTTGGAAATGGAGCCAGTGTGATAAAGACAGACTCAGCATTCAGACAATAAAATGACTAAGTGGTTTATTCACATTTTACAAGTCTAAATGTAAAATGGCAATTTAAATAAAATATACACTTATCTGTGGAAGGGCAGGGAACTGTTGTACAGTAAACTGTAAGCAACTATTTTCTTCTTACGGTTTGTGTATTTCATAGGAGTTGTTAGAATTGTCTGCTGTGATTTTCAGTTTACATCAGGATTTAAAAATTATAATTATAATAATGTGAAATTTTATAGGAAGTGTTAAAATTCATAGGAAGGGGAACTTACAGACTGGATTTGTCAAACAGTTGTGTTGTACACTCATTGTTTTATGGTGTGAATTTTGATCATAGATTTATGATCATTGACAGCAGAATTTGTAATCCTGGGTGTTCTAGAATCAAAGTGTAATGTTCATTGCTTTAAATAGTTATTTTTTAAATTGTAGAGCCTGGCAAGATGAAGTCTAATGGAAAATTTCTGGATTAGAAACATCTATTTGATAGGCATTGGTACAGTCAGAAGCCACACACAGTAACTTGATCACAGCTGTGCTGTGGCTTGGTGCATGTGCAGTGGGGTTTTGTTTATTCTTCCCTTGGCTAATGTGCTCATGTATTTTTTTAATTGAAACGTAGCTGGTTCTGGATATAGTAGTTGTCAAGCAAGAATGCTCTACAAGCTCAAGCTGCTTGTGGAGCGAATTTTGAATGTTGGCCCACTTAAAAAAGTGGATGAAAAGGTGACACTTTACACAGCTAAACATTCTCAGTGTTAATGACAGAGCGTAGACTCCCTCAGTTTATCCCATTGGACTGAAGGCTTTTCTGTGGAACTTAATCAAGTGTCTCATGTTTTAAAGGTTTAAAGGGTTTAGGAGATACGGATGGAACTCAGTACTTGACAGAAAGCAGTAGCCAGTGGTTTGCCATGTCATGTGTGTACCCTTTTGTTGATCATGCTTATTTCTTTTACAATGTGGCAGTATAATTTTTTAAAACTACCAGCTGTGATTTGATGTCTTTCCAGGTTATTTTCTTACTTGAGGTCTTTATGCTTAGAATAGTCATGGAAGCAATTAAATCTTGTTAAACCAGGGAAACAGTGAACTGGTTTTGAGGGGTTTTGTTTGTTGGGTTTTTTTCTCTTGGTATTTTGGGGGTTGTTTTGGTTGGTTTGTTTTTTGGTTTGGTATTTTCCTTTTGTTTTTTTAAAGAAATCATCTAAAATATGCTTAAAAAACTAATCCTCAAGCCTCACTTTTTAGACAAATTCTCTTTAATCAGCTTAAATAAAGAAGACATGCTCTTGTTGTGTTGTTATACAGTCTTCTATCACTATCCTTAGGAACTTTATTTGCTTGCGTGGGCTTTTTCAAAGAATTCAACAGATTAATGACTTTGGCAGGTCTAGAGCTGGTACTTAGTTGTAACACATGCAACTCAGAAATTTGGGGTTGTGTTTCAAACACATATACATTGTTTCACAGAAAGCAAATTAGTTAGAAAAAAGGGTAAAGTCCAATTACAAATTGACAAATGAGAATTTATTTTTCACATTGAGTTCTTGTACATTTTATGGTGGACAGTCCATTAAAGCAAGACACATTCTCCTCATGTTCCAGCTAAATCCAAATTACAATTTTTGAGCAAGGAGCATCATGCTATTCTTTCTGTAGTTTATCTCCTTATAGATGTTATCTGAGAGATCAAGGGATAGGTCCCATTTATATGAAGCAGATCATTTTCTCTTTATACATGTTTTAATATTGGTTCTTCTGGTATGAAGAAATAATCTGCTCTGCAAAGTAGAGAGATGTGTATGAGTAAAGCAATAAATACATTACTTCTCTGAAAAATACTGCCACTTTATCCTCTGGAGTAGTTGGACTTTGCTCTGAAAGAGACTTTTAAGAGTGAAGGATTATTGTCTGGGAACCCCCATCTTCCTAGGACAGGCATTCATAATTAAAGTCTGGTGGAGATAAAAAGGCCAGTGCTAAGTCCTTCAGGAAGAAACTAGGATGAAAACAACCCCAAAAAAGTCTCCCTTTAAACAATTTCCCATGAAGCAGTTGGTATTCTTACAGTTTTGATGGAAGTTGATGACTCACATGTTCATCTGCCAAGTGCATAAAGGGGAGTTAACATGCTTTGCAGCAGTTTTCATTATATAAAACCATGTACTCTACAAATAGAACTGTAGAGTTCAGAAAAAATACTATGTAGCAGAGATTACAAGTTCAGATTTCCCTCTATCAGTTGTAGTATCGAAAAACACTGAATACCTATTTGTAGTCATTTTTAATGGTTGGCAGTGAGATTTTAATGCATTGCTGCATCAAGGAGGTTGATCTCGGCATGCATGTGGTCATTAGCCATGTGTGAAATAAGGACAGTACCTCATAGGTGGGAGTGTCACCATTATATCTGTACACTGTGCCCTTTTCTCTACAAGTCAAGGACTGATTCTTTCAGGTCTACAGTGAATTTTTGGTATTTGTGAGAATATATTCTCTTGTTGCCCAGTGAGATTTTCAATGTGGCATTTCATGTCTGAGGGTAGATCTTGCATTGTTTTGGAGGATAATATCCTTACATTAATTCCCTGGATGACTTGGCCTTGGTGATTCTGCTCCATTGTATTGTGAGAGTTGTATGTTCTTGGTTTCTTCAGTTGTGATGTATCTATTTTTCTGTACTTTTATCGTCAGCTCAGGGGTCCACAGTAACTACCTCTTGTTCATTCTCAGCAACCTGCCTTTTTTCCCTTCAGCAGGTTGCTGTGGAGTTCTGTCTTGCTTTGCAGGTCTTATATATATAATTCTTAATAACCCCTGGATAAAAGTCTGGGTAGAGGGATAGTCTGTGTGCTAGGCACAGGGAAATCTAGTGTAATGCCACATTCATTATTAAATTCAGCACCTGAAACTAACAGCTGCAGTCAGAAAATCCACCCTAGAGAGGTGTGCAATATTTGGTTTGCATCCTTCCTAATGTATTATTATATATCACCAAATGTATATGCAGTTATATCGCTACAAAAATGGCTTTATGGAAGAATATCCATTCATATTTTAAGTGAAGTATTGTAATGAAAGTTCTCTTGCAAGGAATTGTGCTGTAAATGCTATATTGGTTTAAAAAAATCTAGGGCTTGGGTTTTCTCTCTCCAGAAAGGGAACCTGCAGCTCTGGGTCTGTGATGGTGAACCTTGTGTTATGTTCTTAGTTGTTAGTGGAAAAGGTTTCTAACATGAAAGTGCCATAATACTCTGTTCAAAATATAACAGAAAATTAATCTGGTTGTTGGTAGTAGCTTTAGCTCTGTAGGAAGTCTTTAAAACTCTGTCCTCCTTGTGCCTCGTATATGGTCCAAATGTACTTATAGTAATTGCAAATCTTACTAAGGTTGAATTTAAAAACATTTTGAAGTATATGTGAGATAATTTATTGCATTAAAGAAAAGGGACATATTTGTGAGGCTTAAAAAAACATTTTAGAAAGCACATGCACAAATGTAAAAAACTATTTTGTTCAGAAATCAATTGTTTGATATATATGTTTTTATTTTCAGTGTTTGATGCTTACCAATCAGAGCAATTAAAAATACTGAAATTTATTTTTTATATTTTTTGTTAACTGTAGACAAAATATGAGTTCTAGTGTATTTTTTAAAACTCAGGATGAGCTGACTGCAGGAAATGCTTTTCAAAAATTACTATAGAATGAAACTATATAACTTAAAAAGTCAGTAATTTCAGCTTTCTGTCTTCTAGAAGTCACTATAAATGCTAGAAACCTAAGGGGAAATCACTAAAAACCAACAAGGGGTGTTACTAGATAGCATTGTTTCAAATCTTAACAGCATAAAATAAACTAATTGGAACTATCTTCCAAAGTATTATGAGATGACAAAAGCATTTTTAATTAAAATAAATAAAACAGCACAAAAATGGTGAAGAGACATGGGTGCCTTTTTGTATGATGTCTCTTCTGCCTTTTTTTTTAGAAAGTTTCAGGTCACCTGCTAGGTTTGCTAACACAGAATTTCTTTCTCAAGGAGGCTGTTCTCTTTTTTCTAACAAAAGGCAAACTCAGTCTGATGAAAAGCGTGAATTGCATTACTGCCTGATGATGACAGGAATCCTACCTGAGCATGTCAGAGGGAACTGGTGGAACAGCAGCTTTGCAATAGGGAGCAGGAGCAAGAGAAAGATTAAAGGAACAGGGAAGGCAGATGTGTGTCTTTGCTGGTGGCAGGATCTCATCTCCTTTTATCTTGTTTAGGTTTCTCCTCTGCCTCCTACTTAAAGGTCCATGTTAAAACCCACCACGGTGTTCCCCTTCCCCAGGTCTCCAGGCACCAGGAGTCCATCCCGAATGGGGGAGCAGCGTTCCACTGCGTCAGGACCTATGGCATCAAAGGCAAGAGACTCGCTGCTCTGCACCTTGCTGCTCTGTGCAGAACTGTGTGTTGTGGGGTGTTGGGCTGGGCACAAGAAAGGGGAGGGAGGAAGGACAGGGACAATACTGGAGAGAAGCTTAGGGAGATGCAGAGGAATTCCATAGCATCACATAGGATGTAATACCTGTCACTGGATAGCTGATTTAACAAAGTCTAGGGGAAGGAGGTAGAAGAGTACACAGAAGAGTATGTGATTTTTTGGCAGATTCTTTGATTTGGAAGATTGAAAAAGCCAGGTTAGTTCATCTTGATGTCTTCCTTGGAGCAGCAGTCAGTATCTGAATTTTGCCTGAGGGCGAGTTCATTAGTTCCACTCCCCTTGAATCTCCTGTCAGTCAAACCCCATTTCTGGTTTTGGTGAGGAGCACATGTACATGCAACCAGCTCTCTGTAGCTAAACTTACACTTGTCAATGCATTTGTTGGGGAGGAGGAGTAAAGGGTGGTAATAGTACTGGTGCTTTCTTTGTTGTTTTTAATGTTAATTTAACTTGGGGGGTGGGGGAAGAAAAAGATGTTATTGTAAGCATAGCTAAAGAGTATTTAACTGCTGAATAAGTAAACCAGTGTGTTTATCTGTGTAGCATAGGTTTTTGATTCTTGGTTTGAGTTGTCAGTATTCCCAGTGAAAGTGAAATATCAGAAAATTCTTCAAAGCGACAGTTACTCTGTGTTTTTCTTGCCCAGGAGAACACAGTGGGCTGGGTTAAACGAAGTCTGTGCCAACAGAAAGCTAGAGTTGTGTAATTTTTTCTGTTGAAGTCTCGATAGAGTTACTACAGAAGCCCTTTCATTTTGGGTGGTGTGCTGACTTAACAAGAGATTTATTCCAGCTCAGTGGTGTATTGATTTCATGCATATCCTGTTAGGTTTGTAATTCTGAGTCCAGAGCAAATCTGTCTTTTGGGTTGTGCCAAGTGGTTCTTTGGTCTCTTGCAGTTAATAGTAGGTACAGCCTATTTGTATTCAGAGACTCCTTTAGTGAGCACGTCTGGGTTTCTCACGCTCATTCACATGCACTGAGCAACAAAGTATGGACAAACTTCCTTGGCATGATGCCATAGGAGAATGGGGAAGACTCCAAACATACCAATGGCTTTGCCAGGACATATATCCAAATAACTTAAATAACGTCCCTAACCTCTCTGCTGTTTCACACTACAGTATTTAAAGATAGAACAATTTTGGCTGTGAAATTCACTTCTAACAGTGTTGCATTTGTAAAAGAGTTCCTTGAGACTAAATGGAATTGCACTTCTTAAACTGCAGTATCTCACTGCTGTTTTGCTGAGTATTTCCAGGTTTCTTTGTACTTCATGAAGTTTCTAGGCTGTCCCCCAAAGTATCAACAGTATTTCAGAAGTGTGCAAGTTAATTGCACAGTTAAGAACTCATCATTAGGTCCATCCTTTTGTAGTGTCTGAGGTGTAAACATTGTGAGACATCCTTGGGACTCAAGAAGTGTTACATAAACCAGAAACCCATTATGGTTGCATTCAGTATCATGACAAATCCCTAATTAAGCCCCAGCTGTTGCTCTGATAGCAGCCTGGTGGTTTGGAAAGGGGAAGCCCTATGCTCAAGGGCTTTAGAATATGAGGGATTGGATGTTAAGTTTGTATAATTCTGTTGTGACAGGCATTAATGTGATCAGGTGGTAACCAATCTAATTTATTTTAATGCATGTTAAATATCTTCCTTTGAGAGCTAAGATTCTGAAAGCTTCTCTCTTTTCTTTTTCCCATAGAAGGCCAGAAATGTTCACATTCGGACCCGATTGAGAGTTCTGATTCATATGGAGACCTCTCTGACACCAGTGACCTCAAGACTCCTGAGAAACAGAGCACCAATGGGTCCTTCTCGTGTGACCTGGCAGTCAGCAAAAACAAAATGGAGACGGAAGGGGAGAAGAAGTACCCGTGCCCTGAATGCGGCAGCTTTTTCAGATCAAAGTCTTATCTGAACAAACACATACAGAAAGTTCACGTCAGGGCTCTTGGTGGCCCATTGGGGGACCTGGGTCCTGCTCTAGGATCCCCCTTCTCACCTCAACAGAACATGTCTCTTCTGGAGTCGTTTGGGTTTCAGATCGTCCAGTCAGCATTTGCATCATCCCTAGTGGATCCAGAGGTCGACCAGCAGCCAATGGGGCCAGAGGGGAAATGAGATCAGCTGGATCTTGACAAAGCAAATCAGCAATCTGGCTATAATGATAAGATGCTGTGAATGAAAGAGGAAATAATGAAATTTGGTTCTATAGCTGAGAATTTTTTATTCATTTTAGCTTCCCTCTTTGTCTCATGTCCTACCCCATCTTTAAATCTTCACTGGGGAGAGGGAGAAAATGCTTCTTCAGCTGATAAATTACAGAAGATGGTGGCCTTGAATAGGAGAAATGACCCAAAACAAATGGAGCTTTAGAGGCTGCTGCTGGGTGTTTTCTTTGTGTTCTTCTAGAATAATCAAAAGTTACCAGCACTGGTCTGAGAATAAGACAGTCCTAGTGTCGAGGCACCTGGGTAGCTGCAGCTACAGGGAGCTGTGATTTTGTTCTCTCTCTATTCCCCCACCCTCCATAAACTCCCCCAGAAAAACAGTAAGTTTTAAAAACAGACCCATTATTGAGTATAATGTTAAGTAAAATGCCCTATGGTTCCTATCAGGTTACAATGCAGTTGTCCTTTTAAAAACAGAAAAATTTAAAGAAGGTGGGAGAATTTGAACCCCTTCTGCCTTCGTGAGGCTGTGAGTGCTGCAGCAGGACTGAACTGCTGAGAAAAATCACCTTTCAGAACAGGTTTTTTATTACTTTTGACCATTAAACTTGCTGTCAGGTTTTTAATTGTTTATTATTATTTTAGGACCTGTTGTAGTGAATTGCTACTGAAAAGCCAATCTAAGGCGATACACAGAGCACTCGTAAAGCAGCAGTCACATTAGGGTTAGTATTAATTTTTTTTTTAGATGTACCATAATTAATAACTTGGCTAGTTGGTTGTTTTAAGTCTATGAAAGAAATAGCTTTTATGAAAAAAGGAAAAAGAAAAAAGAAAAAAAAAAAAAGGAAGGAAAAATACCATTGCAGTCTGGTTGACTGGTGCTCATTTTTCATGTGGGGACCTAGGGGATGAACACAATCAGCTATCGGGTTAACACTATGTACCACTGACTTGTTTAGTGTGAATAAACCCAGGGGTTCACAGAGTGATTTGCGTTTAATTGGATTGGACTCTATTAAAGAAGTTAGTATGTTACTTTGCATCCCCTCGTTTTGTCTGGTTTTTGAGCAGTTTAGCCACCTGTCCAAAAGGTGTGCAAATGAGAGCCAGTAAATAATATGTGAATCCCACTCTGCACTGTGCTGTATTCTCATTGAGCTAGGCTTTCTGGCCACAGTTGTGCTCTCTTGATCTGTCTCTAGTCAGGTTTGCAAAAGCCACTGTTACTCCTTTCTTTTCCAAATGAGAAGGGTTTCTAGTATAAGAAGTGTGAATTGCAAACAGCATATCTTTGAAAAAGCATTGATGACAAAATGCAAAGAAGCTGGACTCGAGGCTGTTGGACATTACATTTAATCGGAAAATACCATTTGTGCAGAAATAATGTCCTTTCTTGACCCTCCCATTCCTTCCGTGTAACTAGTCGAGGTTTTATGTACCAAACCCAGGTATAAATGTTGTTTAACACAGGGTTAGGAGTTAGGAATATTCTGAGTTTTAATTATGGTTCTGCTGTTGATGCTTGAGATCACATAGAACAGTTTCCCGAATTTATTTCCTAATTTCATATTTATGAAGAATCTTCTCCACATCACAATTGTTGAGAGGGTTATTGAGCAAAGGTTTAAGCTGCGATTTGGTAAACTGCTTTGTGTGTTGAATGTTTCTAAAAAGGCCACTCTCCAGTGCCCATGTCCTGCACCAAACTTGCATCCCATGAAACAATATCTATCTCCATCATTAATACAGTGCTGGAGCAGGACAGAGCCCCTTAGCCCAGGTTCTCATTTGCTGCAGGACATCTGCCTGTGTAAACATGCACTGAGACACAAACTCGTGTTCCACAGCTTGCATTGCCCAGGTGCTCCTAATTCAAACCCTGCAGGTGATGCTTAACTGATATTCCCATTTTGTTTTTTTGTTAGAATTAGAGAATCCTTTGTAAGTATACAGATTTTGGAATTCCATTCTAAATTCTACCGTTTAGAAGACCCAGATTCCCTCTTGTAAGAAGCTACCTTTTGTACTTGCTCTTGACTGTTATAAATCAAGGATGAATAATCAATGGCTTTCTCTTTATAGCACCAGCACTTTCTAAATTGAGAGCATGTTGCAGTGGACTTGATGTTTTGCTATTAATCTGTGTTGGGAGACTGAAGGACATGTTCTTCTCCAGTCATCTCCTCCCAGAATCCTGGAATAGGTATGAACCTCATTTAAAAGGAAAAACCAGTGAAACAAACCAACCCCACCACTAAAGCTTTATGGAATTGCTCTTGTTGTACGGGTGAGATTAGTGGACAGGTAGAAAAAGAACGGCTTAGAAAAGTGACAACACTTTTTAAAATACTTTACAGATCTAGTGCTGAGACAACCTTGTAAGCTGCCAAGCAAATCAGGAGAGAGCAGGCTTTCCAGTCAGCATAACAATTTGTTGGGATTAGCAAATGCAGCTGCGATCACTGATTTACTAATAGCTCATAATTAATCCACAAGGGTAATTTCTGTTGAATTGAGGCTGTATGCTGAAAGATAGAAGTTTGTGTCCCCAGTGTGCCTGTGCACTCAAAGGTGCATTAGTCATAAAATTTAACTCCAAAAGCTAAGTCCAGAGTATAGGATGCTTTCCTCCTACATTTAGCTCCCGTGACTTCAGTGTTACGAGTGGGTTGAATTTTGGCTATTATCTATGAGAATTTAATACTGAATGCTACAGAATTTGACCTGGTGAAACAAAAGAAAAGCCTTGAACTGAAAATGAAGCTTTCTAGAACAGTGTGTTCTGCTTTTCAAAAAAAATGCTAACTAAGTTGTCATGAATACATTGAATTGAAACTACTTACTTCTCAGTCTAGTGGACAGGGAAACAATTAGGCAGGAGGTTAACAATCCTGAAATGACAGTTCTCGATCATCCTAGTGTAAACGGGAGAGATTTGTACCAACACAGGAGGCTGGTGCTGGCTAGTGCCAGTATGCAGTTGGGCAGATCTTTAGCTGTGGTGTGTTTTCAGTGCTTTTTGCTTCTTTGAGGGCATAGTGTACCCCTCTGTACAGTAATTTAATCTACGTGCAAATTCTTTCTATTCTGTACTTTGGGAAATGCCTGTTTCTCATAGAACATGAGACAGATCCAAACCGAAAACTCAGCCTCACAAGCTCAGAGTTCAAAGGGAAGTATATAACATGCCCTGAGCTGCAGCTTGTTGCTATTACATTCTATTTTTAATTGGCATATAAGTGTATCGATGATAGTTCTGATTTTGGGCCACCCTCCTTTCCTTGCCTTCTCCTTTGGAAAGTCTACAAGCCAGTGTTTGAGTTGGTGCACATGTCAAGAAGGAAACTTCAGTTCATAAAAATTTATATAATCAGACTTGTAGTATTTGTTTGTATTATAGGAGTCCCATAACCTCTCATCTGAGGCTCAGAGCCTTGTGTATTAGGTATGATGAAAACATCTTCAGTCATTCATATATTAATGACAGACAAGAAAGGAATAGATGCCTAAAAGAGAATGAGTGAAAGATAAAGGACTAAAAACCACTTGCATTCCTGCTTAAGTGTTGTGTTAAATGTGAGGGTACAGACTTCTCAGGCTTCTTTTCTTGCCTGAATTAACCTTTCTAAATGTTAATCCACAACAAATGCAAGGTAAAGCAATTTAATGTGAATTCATTCCATACTGAGTTAAATTAGGTGACGTGACCTTGCATTTGTCATGTCTTAAATGTGTGCAAACAGTGTGGCTCACCTGACACATGGCAATGTGCATGTGAGCTTTAAATCCTAAATGATTTGCCCATAATGATGTGGGAAATTGATAGCAGAACCAGAAATTGAACACAGATTTTTCCTTCTCTCAATCCAGTGCCTTAATTATAATAGGGCGAAGTATTATATGTTGGGGGGAGGGAATGAATTTTTTGGTTTTTAAAGTCTAGAATTATTAAGATGGTGTGGAGTTGGTCTTCCTACCAATCTTTTGAATAATTGTAAATGCCCAGTCACAAATTTAGACCTGTTTGAGTGCCAGTGACTTAGGGAATATTTGTTATTTCCCATGTATTCCCTGAAATTATTGTTCCTCCCTCAACTGCTGTCAGCATAAGGAATGACTTGAATAGAAGAGCTGTGTAACTGAATGTCTATCTAACTCAACTAATTGAATTGCTAGTATGAAAGCTAACCTAGATTTTTGTAGGCTCTGTTGTAACTTTAGTGTCTTGTTTTTTCACTAAATCTTTGTTCCTAGAATTCAATATCTAAACTTACGTCTTGATTCGGGAGTGGGGTACCACTTTCAGCTTTAATTTTTTTTAAGGTGCTTGCTTGAGGAAGTAGATGCCAAAGTAAACTTCAAAGGAACTCCAGACTTCAGTGTTGGAAGAATGAATGGAGAGCAAGAGCTCTCGTTGGGTTTCATGAGAGATAAATGGACAAAGTGAAAAACAGCCACCAAAATTCTAAGTAATGAAACAGGAAAGGCTTTTCTTTATCACCAACAAAAATAATAAGATATTTTCAATTGTCACCATGGCAGAAAGTCTGAGAGCAAGTGCCAAACAACACCATGGAATGTGCTGGCTTTTTCAGCATTATGATTATACCTTAACAGCATTGTCAATACCCAAATGTAAATTAAGCCAGCTTAGTACTGTTCACCTTTTCTTGGGCACAATACCTGAGTTTTATTTGAACAGAGCAGAAGCTCACAGTAAATCTCTGAGCTTAGGCTCTCAGTTCCACCCTGAGAGACTAAGCAAATGAGTAAAGAGGGGGAAAAAAAATCCTACTAGGAAAACTTAAAAAGGAAAACAGATTTTGGAAGGCTCCAATGTCTCCTCAAAGAGCCACAACTTTTTTATCTTGAACATCCTTTTCAAAACAAGATCCTTCAGCTGTTGTGAATGAGCCCTTGGGAACAGATTTGGCTTCCAGCCCAATCTACTGCAGCTCCCTGGCCCCGTGAGAAGGCAGCATGTTCCAGAGCACTGAGCCTGGGACCCAGAGGGAGGGAGGGAGGCAGTGCTCCTGGACTGCAGCCACAGGTACTGCTACAGAGTCAGCACCAATACTGGCAAAATGTCACCTGCCTGCTCCTTTGACCCCCACCCTCCACACATCCCTGAGCCAGTGCCTATTCAGATGTGTGCAGCTCTGCAAATAACTCCATCAGCTGTAAAACAAAGCAGGGAGCTATTTGGCTGAAAAGAAAAAAGAGAAAGCACCACTTAAAAATAGTGGTATGACATAACTGCAGAGTGATGCAGCCCAGGAACAGGAGCTGTAGCTGTGAGGGGCTGTGGTGATGGTTGGAATGGCTGTGGCACATCAGTGAAAAACCACAGCTGTGCACTCTGTGGTGGCAGGCAGTGACGGCCTGTTTGCCAAGAATTAACACCCTGTGTCATCTCTAGCCTCTTCCTGTGTTGTGTTCCTGTCTGTAAAATGAGATTATGATAACCCTTGGATAAGAATGTGCCAATATTTAATTGATATGCCAAATTGTGCTGCACAATTGTGCTGCTGAGCTCTGTCACAAATGTTTGGACTCACTGACTTCAGGTGTAATGCAAAGTTAAACATTTGGCCACATTTTTCCTTGAAAGGTGTGATATTTAAATTCATTTAAAGACTGCCTGGCACTGTTGATCTGCTCTCAGGGTTTATGTGAATGAAGCTTTTCCTGGTTGGCCTCCATACTTGTACTGCAATTTTGGAGACCTGGAAGTGCTCTGAGCCGAGCTATGCTGAAGGAAGGAGGTAACTGGAGTCTCACTGTTCCAGTGACTCCCTCCCAGCTCCTGAGTTCCATGTGAACCATGGAGTCACTTCATGCAGCCACTGGCAGCCATAAATGCTCTTGAGCATCCTGCAATCACATTGTGACCTTGGGTAAGTGATTTTATAATAAACAAATCTCATGCTTGCTAATACCTTTTTGGCTGCTGTGTCAACAAACTGGTGCCTTCTCCAGGCAAATTCTACATGCCCTCTGCAAAGTGTCAGACTGACTGCTGGCTCTTAAGGAATCAACCAAGCCTTGCTTTTGGGCTCAGAATTTTTCTTCGGTACTGTTGTAATCTGAAATTTTGCTGCAATTTGTGCAAATACCAGAGTAAGAGAGAAAATAAAAGGCTGTTCTTAGATGTCCTGTAGAGTGAACAACTGAAACATGAGTGTGGGATGAGCCAGGAAAACTGGCATTTTTCCTTGGCTGCACGCCATATGGAAGAGACAGTGCCTTGGAAGGGAAGGAGCAGAAAAGTTTGCCATTGGCTCTGATGAATCCCAATCCTGCTTCTACTGAAGTTGTTGGGAATCCTCCCATTGTCTTCAGTGTGAGCAAGAAAGGATCTTAGGTGAGGATGGATGACTCTTTCCCTACTTGAATGAAGTCTCTTGCCTATTTATGGGCCTGCTTCTATTGAAACCGAGCCTGTTTTAGCCTTTTTGGGTTCTTAGGGACCTATTTGTATAAAGCAACTTACCTACCTATCTTTTTTTTTTTTTTCTATTGTGTGTATTTTTTGTATGTTCTGTTGGAAGGTGAAGCCTCTGTAGAAGGGGATACAAAACCTGATTTTTAAATAGTAATAAACCAAAAGAGAATTAAACTCTGCAGGCTGCATGCATTCATTTCCTGGAGATGGAGAGTAGAGACCATGAGAACACAGAGAGAGATGGCCTGGACTTCACGTATCTCGAAATCTTCCCCTTTTCAGAGACAGTTCTGCCTTTGCACATCTCCACAGCTGTATGTGAGAATTCATGGTGTGGTGGGCAGGTTGCAACACTGTGTATCAGGATGGCCTTATTTTGACTAGGAAATCCTTTCTCTGGCACTGTGTGGTGAGATTTCTTGTTTTAGCATAAGTGGATGGAGTAGCAAGTAACTGTGAAGTTTGGTATTGTCCTCACTGAATGGTAGTGAAATAAAACTGAGGTCATATAAACAGATTTTTGGTTTCTGCCTACCTCAGGTGCTGGGGCATTGGTCAAATGCACAGTGTTTTAACTCCACACCCTTATATACGAAAGAAATAATTGCAAGTATTAAGTGAAACTTTTAGTATTTTTCTTCCTTCCTGACTTTTTACCTCCTCATGGTGTTACCAGTTGGAGCTTTAACTTTCTAAAAGAATGGCAAACTCAAGACCAAAATAACAACAGAAGTTTGCCCTGTTCTGTAAACATACTTTAAAGGAACAGAGTCTTTACTTTTGTAAATAGATGTAAAAAAGTCCATGTGCCTATGTCAGTCATGAAAAAGTCTATCTCTGCATGCTTATGGCATGTGTGTGACCCAAAGAAAATAGAGATTTGCCTTTCTACACAAGGAAAGAAAGGGCAACTTCCCAAAATAAACAACTCCTCCCTTAGCCTTCCGGCAAACAGCTGTGGAGATAGGTCTTTCACTGTACCTGTGTGCCAGTGGTTTTATCTGCTTTCAAGTCAGCAAAGAAATAAAATCCAGAGGTGTGAGTTTTGCATTGTAAATGTCCATGAATCCTGTACTTTATGAGGAAACAGTAGTAGCTCCACTGCAAGGTTTGGTCTCTGCTTCTCTGCTCACATGTTGAATTACAGAGACCCATTACAAAATGAGTCTCTGCTGCTCTTATATTGATTACTCTAGTCCTAGTCCCAAAACCCCAGAGAGATAAGAAAATACATGTTTGGGTTTTTTATGTGATCAAGTTTATAACCTTACAGCCTTTCTGATGGCTTGGGATAGAGGTCACATAAGTGGTTGTGCTATTTAGAGTAGGAGTTTTGCACATTTAAGTGCAAGTCTAACCTCGTGTTTTCCAAAATTAAATCTAACTATTGCTGTGGTAATATTCCATTATTATTGAAGTTTTTAAACAGCAGACTCTTTCACTTCTGTTTGACTGTGAAATTGGCTTCCATGGTGAGTGAAAGTTGGTAGAAGGATATTTAATAATCCCATCCGATTCACTAGAAGTTAATTTGAACAGATATCAGAACAGAAATCTTTATTCCTTTTGACTGAAATCTCCAGATGTTTTCATGCTATCTTTTCACATTTCTCACATGCAGATAAACAATTCTTTTTAGATACTCACTTTCTAAGAAGAATGAATTGGTTTATCAGACTGCTTAGCTTTGCCAGGTACTGCTGGACACAACAGTGGTTTGAGAAACAAAGTCACAGAACTACTTTTATACCTTAAAAAAACCCAAACAACACATTCTCCTATTTTAATGAATTCCTGCATTAATGCTTATTTGTACTTTCATCTAAGTCAGCACTACACATGTAAAACTTGAGTACATCTCATGCATATCTGTCTTCAGGATTCCTTCCCCTACAAAACCATTTCATAAGGTAGGTATTGCATGTCTTTCAAAGTGCTTTGCAGACATACAATCATTTCTGCCTCTGTGATATAAGTAATATTAACATGAGAAACCAAGGCAGAAGCTTGCCTAAGGTCAGGCAAAGATCAGTTATAGAATTTTGAGTAAGGCTTCTGTTCATGGCTCAGATTTAGGTATTCGAGTAGATCACAGTACCTTTCAAAATAGCTTTCCTTCCTCCACTCTTAGAAATGTGTGCTCTTTTTTTTTTTGTCAGTAGCAGCCTACATCTGTAGCAAAAAAACAACCAATCAAACAAACAAAATCCCAACAAAAACCAGTGCAGCTGGAGACTGAAACATCTTTAGACAGCTGTACCCAATTCCTAACAATATTGCTATGGTTTTATGGTATCCTGCTATGAGACACCCCCACCTGTTGGATAGCAGGTAAAGCAGTCTGTGATGCAGATACCAAGACTGGAATGCTGCAGCCAGGGAAAGAGCTGAGGTATGATCCATGGGGACCTTCACAACTGCTACAGTGGGCCAGCATGACACAGATGTCTGTTGGCACTTGGGCCCTTCAAAACTGCTGAGAAAACTCTGAAAGGTGCTGGGCAGTTCTTGGGGAAAAAAAGGACAAAGAATTGATGCTGTCAGAATTCAGTGTGTGAAATTTCTTAAGTCAATGATTGCCTAGAGTATGTAATGCTAATCTCTTAATGCTGGAGAAGTGTAGCTGTGGTGCTTCTCCCAGGTAAACAATAGGGCCCAGATTGCCCTCCTGAGGCCTCTGGCCTTTTATTACAGCCCACACAGAAAGCTCATCTGAGAAAGCACTCTTGAGTTAGTGGAGCAAACTCTGAACCAGTCTGAACCAGTTCAAATATTGCATATGGTTGCTTTGCTTCTGCAGACTTCCTTGTTAGTCCTTGGAGGCTGTGGCTGACATTTACTCAGCAATAGCTTATGCTGTCAGACTGAAGGGGCAGGAGAAAGCCTCTCCTTGAGCATGTCAGCAGTGAAATCCAACAGTACCAGCAGATACTCCTGTTGCTCCACACCAACTCTTTTGTAGTCACTGTCTCTGTCTTGATTTTTGGTTATACTCGGCTCAGTTTCATAAACTCAATATCTGACCCTTTTCTTGCAGCCCTGATGTTCTTTTGTTACATTCAAATTGTATCTAGGTTAGAAAGGAAACACATTTTTTTCCAACTCCTACATCAGTGCTTACAGAAGGCTTTTTACAGGTGAGACCCACAGTTATTTTAATGATCAAGGCAGAGGCAACAAAGAAATAAAACTGTGGAGATACCTCCCTGCCTGGAGGGCCTGGGGAGGGGACCCTGGATGTAAAGGGTTTGCCCCTGCTCCCGCTGTGTCCAGAGTGGCTGGTTGGGATTCCCGGGCGGGGGAAAAGTGCCAGGGGGTCCCGTGACAAGAGGGACATCACCAGCAGGCCCGATGCCAGGCGGCTGGGAGGGATAAACATCTCTGATCATCTACCCGATATCGTTCCATATTTCTACACGTCTCGCGGTATCATACTTGTTGAGAGAATTCCCCAACAACAACATAAACCCCCTGATTTTGGTGGAGTTGCAAGTGCTTAATAGTGTTTAGTACATTTGATGCTCACAGCTTTTTAAGCTTAAGCACAAATTGCTCTAATATTCTGTTCATGGTAAATGAGGTCTTGGAATCTATATTCTCAAGCATTGTGATTTATGAAAGAAGCAGAAAATTGAGAAAAACTAGTTTTGAGGAAAAAATGCAACAATTATTTTGGTTACCTAGGAAGAAGAAAGAGGACGATATGGGAACATGACATACATCCTGTTACAAGGAGGGCAATGGTCAACTTTTTCCATTTTAAGCAATCCATGTTCATTTGGCTAGGAAGGATTACTCAGATTAGAAAACCCATTTTGTTTACTCCCCCAATGTCTTATTTAGTGAGATTAAGTAATAAAGCATGTTAGTGCTTGCACAGGAGGTTAGATGAACTTCTGCCTGGCAAGATCTGAACACACTTGGCTGTGGCCAGAGAAGGAGGGTAGGTTTAATGACTTCTTGCAGAGTCATTCCAGAGCTATGCATCTGTGGCTGCCTCCCTTGGGCATAGAGTGCTGTGCTGTATGTTTGATTCCTTTTTTTTTTTTTTTAATAAAAACCTCAAAACACTTTGAATTTTTCCACAGATGAAAAAATAGAACAAATAAACAAGAAAGAGCAGCTGACAGACAGGAGAGAGAGAAAGCATTATTTATTTCTGGAACCTGTATAAAGTAAACAGCAGAAAGGTACCAGCTCACAGCTGAAACTGGTTCACAACTGAGTTCAGGGAGGATGCTTAATGTCCCTCATTCCTAAAAATAGTGTATATATTCTCCTGTGAAATGTGGGGATGATACATGTATGTATATATACCTCCAGACATCTAAGTGTAAACTATGTGAGGAAGTAGCTGCAAAGCTGTTAACTTACTTATAATTTGGGTAGTTTAAAATCAAGTCCTAAGAAATAATGTCATATTTAATCTCTAAAAGTGTAGCAAGAAGAGCAAACCCATTCCCAAACAGCAGAAAGAGCAATTGAGTCGGCCTCTGACATCTGCCACCTGGCATCCTATTAAACTTAACTCTGTGAAACTGCCAGGCATAAATCTTCCCTCATCCTGGAGAAAGCCAGAGATGAAAGAAAAAATTATGCTTAGAAGGCAGTTGTGGAAAAGACTTTGATCTTTACCATTAATGTGAAGGTTTTTCCATTTCTCCCAGATTCCCCATTGTCTTTCTGTGGACTAGAAACTCAAATTGCTGGAACGTGGCTGGGTGTAATGAAAAGTGCAAATTTATCTTGTTATACAGGAGAGAGGGAAGGTCTAAGATTTGTTTCCAGAGAAATTACTGCAGTTCTTGGATCAGTATGTACATAAGGAGGTGCTTTCTCTGCTAGGTGGTGTGGAAGCATTAGTTAGTCTCATGAAATGAGCAAAAAGAAATTAATTGTGCAGGTTGACAGTCCATCTGCAAACAGTTTTGGACAGGCAGTGCCTCTCGATGCATGTGTGGCCCTGCAGTTTCTGCTGAAGGGTATTTGTCCCATAAAATCTGTGATGAAGAGCTATTACAAACAGGCAGCTTGATTCAATAGCCCTTATTAAAAATTCTTGCTGACTCCAGTTAGCCTTGCCTTTACAGAGAGTAACTGGAGAGCATCAGGAATGCAGTTACAGGGTGTCTGTGCAGACAATGAGCATAATGGCACAAAGGCTGCATCTTAGCTGCTGATGTCAGTCAGGACTGGCACATACAGTTGGTTTCTGGTTTCCTGTTTTGATTTTTTATAACCATTTTTTTTTAATCTGACATTACTAAACTAAATTTTCTGTAGTGGTAAATCATATTGTTAAAGCATGAATCACACACAAATGTGTGCTAAGACTCGTGGTTTCATACTTGGCAGTAGTGTTGCTTAATTGACCTGTTTCCTCATTACCCATCTATCATGCTGCTGCATCTATGTTTTTGTGGCACCATTGTGGACTGCAGCAGGTGACTTGGCTGTAAAGGGGTTAAAGTGTTCATCACCTGGTGAAAAAGGGGCAAAAGTTGGGTTGGATCAGCATCTTGAGGAGGTTTGTCACACAAGTACCTGTAGCAGCCTGAGAGAGAGCACTGCCAGGATGGAAACATCTGGGACTTTCCTGGCTTAGAAATACTTCTTAGGTGTTCAGTGGTTTCCATGTGATTTCAAAGAACTTTAAAAGAAGGGAACTTCCCTGTCCTAATCTAAGAAGGAACGTTTGATTGTACCTCATGTAACAGAAAGGAAGGGAAAGGGCAAAGAAGTGAGGCAGGCAGATTGGCCAAGGTCAGGAAGAACTCTGTGGGAAAGCCAGAAATAGCACCTTGTGCTGCAGGCCTGTGCCTTGGCTACAAACCCATCAGTTGGCCCAGACTGCCTTTGCAAGCTCATTGTTGAACAGGACCAACGATTCGGTAGTTTGTTTTTCACTGGTGTAAAATAGAAACGGTGCTGAGGTCTCCCGATGCTGGTGTTTACCTTGTTTTTTTCTACAAGCAGGCACAGCTCTTAGAGTAAGTACATGGAGTCAGTGAAAAGTAATGGATTAGCAGAGGCAAGAATGTAAACGCCTTTAAGGTAGAGGTGCACAGCCTCCCTGGCAGTGTGTACCCCCCCAAATTGTCTCTTCAGAGCTAAGAGAACCCAAAGGGAGAAAATAAGGACAGCAGGATTTAGTCCTTCACGGTAATTCTCTAGGGGAGATGGCAGTTTTAGGTCTCTGAAGGTAAACACTTTCCCTGCCTCAGGCAGCGGTTCAAGCGTAGTTCCGTGTGGGAAGTCTCCTCTTCTGGTCTAAGACTTTTCCTGCGACTGTAGGAGACAAGCCCAGGGACGCGGAGTTCCTCTCGAGCCAAACAGCCCCGCGGCACCGAGCACCCATCGCCGCGTTGAGTCCCGAAGTACCGGGAGTACCCGAAGTACCGTCTGCGGCAGCAGGTTCCCGGCTGCAGCGAGCCCTGCCCCGCGGCAGCCGCCCCTTCCCCTCCTGGGGGCGGGCGGCGGCGGCAGCATTAGGACCCGGCGGCGGCTGCGGGGCGGGAGGGGGGAAGCGCAGCCCGGCGGTTGTTTACCGGGGAGGGGAGCGCCGGGGCAGGTCTTGCCACGGCGCCGAGCGGAGCCGAGCTGCGCGGCCGGGCTGGCGACGGCTCCTCGCCCTCAGCGCCAAGGATGCTGCCCCGGGGCCCGCGGCGGGCGCTGGGCGCCGTGCTGCTGCTGCTGGGCTCGCTGCTGCTGGGGGCCGCCCGCGGCGCCGAGGGTGAGTGCCGGCCCGGCTTTGTGGGGGACAAAGGCCGGGCTCGGGAGGGGGAACACTCCCGTAGGGAAGGTGGAGGGCCGTGCTGGGGAGCGGCCCGGGGCGGCGGGGGCTGCCCGGGCCGCCCGCAAGGCTCGGCTCGTCTCTCCGCAGAGTGCCTCCGCGGCAACGGCGAGTCCTACCGCGGCAGCCGGCAAGTGGCCTCCGGCGGCGCCCCGTGCCTCAACTGGCTGACGGTGCGGAGCGGCCCCGGCGCCGCGCTCCCGGCAGGTGGGTGCGGGGCCGGGGACGCGGCGGGGGGCGGCTCTCGGGGGAGCGGAGGGTGCTGGGGCCGCGCTGACGGCCCGCTGCTCCCCAGCAGTCGATGAGGACCACAACAGCTGCAGGAACCCGGACGGCGACGCCGCGCCCTGGTGCTACATCCGAGGCGCTACCGGGATCCCCGAGCGGCGATCCTGCGACATCGCCCAGTGCTCAGGTAAGAGCGGTCGCCACCGGTCCCCCTCTCTTCCTGCCCTTCCCGGCCTGTCTCCTACCCCGGGGGGCTGGGTTTGTCAGCAGGGTGGGGTCCCCTCTGCGCACAAACAACCTCGAGCTACGCCAGCACCTCCCCCGGGAACGCTGCGTACCCGGAGCTCCCCTCCAGCCCCCGCCTGTGTGTGCACATCTGCCTCCCAGCTGTGCTTTGCTCCGCCCCTGGAGCTTTGCCATTAGTGCCAGAAAAGGCCTGTGAAAAACCTCTACTCCCTCATAATTCACTTATCACTATAGGGCTCTTTAGCTATGTTACAAAAGGCTGAGGTCTGGACATCTAGGAACTGCTGAGTTGTGGGTCGATTGTTACTGTGGGGCACCTTACGGCTGACTAAAGAATCCTTCTGTTAAAGGATTGCCGGTGGGAATTTGAGCGGTGGAGGGGAAGAACTTGTTAAAAATGGGAACTAGAAGGGAGGACAGTAAAAAATGGAAAACCCTAAACACTGGATTCCTCCTGGATAGTCACAGTGAGAAACAGTTTGCCAAAAGAACTGTAGTTGAAGCCTGTTTCAGGGAGAGGAGGTGTCAGTATTGACTGATGCCAGAGTTACCGCTTGGGGTTTTTTGAACTGTTTACTACTTTCTGAGCCCTGCAAGATTTACTCACACCACTGTCCCTTGAGATTGGTATCCTTGCATGTAAATATTTTTCCCACGCACATACACCCCTCTCCCTTTCTTCACTTTGCTCTTTTTTTGCCTGCTTTTCCCTAAAGATGAAGCAAAAAAAAAAAGTTCTGCTGACAAGACCCTTACTCAAAACATTCTTGCAGCCTTAGGATCAGAAGAGTTACCTGACCTTTCATCCATTTACATGTTTAATAGGTTTGATATTTTTGCATATCACAGTGGACACCTTTTCATGGTCCAACAGTTCCCTTTAGTCCAGTTGCCCTGGTTGACCCTACGTGAAATTACTGTGCAGGATCCTGCTTTTCTGTCTCTGATTCCATTCTGTACTTCCATTTCACATTCCACTGAGGACTCAAAATGGCTGCAGATAGAAAATCCACGTGGACTTACTGCCTGCTGTGGGGGGAGATGCAGGTGGAGGGAGTTCTCAGGTGTGGATGCATACTGTGAATAGCATTTCCAAAAAGGAGGGGGATTTGTGTAGAACAGGTAATAGATACCTACTTCACACTGTCACAGCTTTTAGAGTGCTAGAGCTTCCATTTAAACTATGTCATGAAAGAAGGAGCTACCTTGAAAATCTTTCAGTGCTGTTGATAAAAAAGAGCATTGATAAAAAACAGGGCTTGGAAGGAACCTGTATCCTTGGGTGCCTTTGCCTAGGCCTTGGCTGAGGAGGAACTTGTCCTTAGTGTCTGTGCTGCCTGAGAGCTGCTCTGAGTTAGCTTGTCCAACGTGCTACCAGAGTTTGGTACACCACTGCAAAGAGGGGCTGGGGAAGAATATCTCCAGGTTGTTTTCACACCAGCTGGAGTCTCCTGTCAAACTTTCCTGTGTCAGGAAGATTGAGGCAGAAGAGAGGTAAATAGGCTCCTGGGAGATTTGGGATGGAGATTCTCATAATCTTGTTCATGTCTGTTCAGCATGATTGAAGCTCCAGCCTGCATATCGATCTGTACACTAAATGAAGTCATTGTGCATCCACTGGACTCGTGCCCTGAACCTGGGTTTCATTCTGCTGTCTGACTTCTCTCATCTGTCCTGGTGCCTTGGACTCTTAGTTAAATAGGTTCATATCAAAGGAAAGTGGCGGGGAGGAGTACATTTCTTGTCTATTTTGGTAGGATTTCTGGCAACAACTTAAGTGGGAACAAGTGTTTTTCAGTGTGTTTTGAGGGCAGTTCAGCGATAGCAGTCTAGATCTGTCCCACTTGTAAGGCACATGTTGTTTTGAAATACTCGTAAGTGCTTGGTATGTTGTATGTATACTTCTTTTCCCTCTCTCAACAGATGCTACAGCTACCACAGCCCCAGTCCCTACTGCAGAAGTTGGGCCTTCCCAGGAGGATGAGCAGGTGTTTGAACCAGCTGATACCTTGCCCTCCCGGAGCGAGGCAGCCGCAGTGCAGCCCATCATTGGGATCAGTCAGAGAGTGCAGATGAACTCCAAAGAAAAGAAGGACTTAGGGATACTAGGTACAAACCCAGGATCATGTGATGGATCCATTCCTGTAATTCTGGCAGGACAGACCTGTTTTGAAAGCAGCATTTTAGCTGGATCTGCTGCCTCTAATTTTGTCTCTTTTTTTAAATCTTTTTGCAGGTTATGTCCTGGGGCTGATCATGATGGTGATAATCATTGCCATCGGGGCTGGCATTGTCCTGGGATACATCTATAAGAGGTGAGTGGCTGTTCTTTTCAAAAGTTGGTGTATATAAAGCAGGAATGTCTGAGCACCTACAGACCCAACCAGATCCCAAGAAGGGACAGAAGCATATGTTTGGTTGTGGCACACTGAGCAAGTTTGCTTGTCACACTGAGGAAAGAACTGCTGAGGAGTTACTTCTGTTCTCCATTTCCTGCATCATTGTGATGTTCTGTCCCACTTAAAGTTTCAAATTGCCCTCTTTAATATTTGGGGTTTTGTGTGTGCATGTGCACCTTCATGTGGCTTTTTCAGATGCATCCCGGGGAGCTGGATTTTGTCAGAACTGGCAAGAGCAGATCCCAGATGCCCTCACAGGAAGTTTCTTTTGAACAGAAAAAGAGCAATCATTCTAGCAGTCCACCTGTTCCCCTGATTTCTCTAGTCTATCTTTAGAAGAAAAACAATTAGCAATTTTTTTTTGCTACTCATGCATTGTATCCTTTGAAGCTGACTATCAAGTAGCACTCTTTTTTTGGTCAAAGTTCATTTTAGCAAAACTCCTGTATACTTTTAGGTCAGTTTTGATTTGCACTTCAGTTACTATTTTTTTCAGCCACTTCACTGTGTTGAACAGAAATGTTTCTGTAGCACAGCAGTGTTTGAGGGTAGTGGCAGTAGCAAACTGCTTAGTTGTAAGAGAGAGGGCAGGATTAACAAATGGCAGTGATTGTCACTGCAGCATGCAAAGGCCCAGGCTCCCTCCTCAGGGAGGGTTTGTTCTATGTTTTGGCTGTTTGACAAAACAGTCTGACACAGCCAAGAAGGACACACATCCAAGAAGGAGCCCTGTCCCAAGCTGGGACATGTCCTTATGTAAGTGTTTATAATAAACACTGAATGGAAAAAAAGCAGAGGAGGAGTGTTACATAAGGGGCAAAACACAGAGCGCTGCTTGTCGAGGAATCTGATTTGAGGTGTCACTTCAGAAAATGCTGGCTTGTGTGCTAGCAGGAATGGCAGCCACTGCTGCTCTCTTGTAGGCAGCTTTGAAAAGCAGCCAACATGCTGACAGGAAACCCCAGCAGCTCTGCCTGGTTGAGATCACAAGCCCTAAGAGGAGTAAGTGCTGCCTGTCCCACCTCTCTCCTATCTTTGGCGGGAGGAAGCAATAGACCAGTGTTGGGCTTTGTCCAAATGCAGCTTTGCTTCTCCAGTCACAGAGAGCTCACAGCAGGGATGTAGTGCAGGTTTACTGTCTCCCTCCTTGCCTTGATCTCAAAATTGCATGTGCAAGCTGGCAAGTTTCGGTAGTAGGTGTGGTGAAAAACCTTTTAAGGGTTTAGTAGTTTTTGGTATACATAGCTTTTCTGGAGACAACATGCTATTAATGCCAAATCCATTTTTAAAGCAAGGCAGTTCTTCTGCAGCACAAATTACAGAGGTGTTCCTTTCCTTAGCAACAGGCTGGAGACTGAGGTAGGTTTGAGGAGCTGATTGTGGCATTAAGCTGTTACAGCTGCAATGGCAGAAGGCAAGGCCAGCTCTGAAGTCAGCTTTAATACTTTCTGGACAGCTTAATTTGCTGCAGCAAAAGGCAGAAGCTGTCACCACTTCCAGTATTTGTTTCAAATGAAGCAGGTTACAGAAGCTCTTTTCCACAGCAGTGGACTCTGCACTGTCTCACTTCTCCTCTGGGCCTGCACCTGGCAGTGCTGTGGGACTGGAAAAGATAAAGATGTGGCAGCTCCGTGGCTTGAAAGAGGGGCCTGGCTTTACAGTCACTTACCAGCAACAGTGTCCAGTGAATAAGCCAGTTCGAGGGAGGGACAGACTTCACTTGGCTGGCTACTTGTTTTTAAGGATGCTCAGCTGTGGTCCTCTGCTTACAGTAGGGAATATTTCTGGCCCTTTGTATGCAGCTAAAACCTCTGTTTATCTTAAAGAGCAGTGTCCCTTCTTCTCTTCTATATCAGCTTCACAAACTTTTAAGTTTGTGCCTGCTTTGCTTTCTCCTAATTCTTATCTCACAGAGGTAAAATAAGTAAGCAAGAGATGATTTGAACTAAACCACTATACTCTCCCTCCAAGCAGCAGCACTCACCCCATATACATGTTTTGGTTGTTTTAATGCAGGGGGAAAGACCTGAAGGAGAAGCACGAACAGAAGGTTTATGAGCGTGAAATGCAGCGCATCACTCTGCCCCTGTCAGCATTCACCAACCCTGCGTGCGAGCTCGTGGATGAGAACACCATTGTGGTGCGGACCAACCAGACGCCTGTGGAGGACACACGGGATGGCAGCAGCCCTCTCATGGGGCAGGCAGGGACTCCTGGTGCCTGAGCAGCTCGGGCAGGAGCACTACAGGCTGAGCAAAGCCTCCAGCTTCCCACTGTGAGTGCAGGAGTTGTGTGTGTTCATTTCTATTTTGTTTTCTTTTTGATGAACGCCAGATGAAGGTGATGCAGAGGAACAGAACAATGGGCTATTCATCGTCTGTTTGAGGGGCACCATTCAGTGTATGATCAGCTGGGGACTGGTGTAGTAGACCCTGCTGCTTCCTCCCACCTATCTCCATGGTGTGCCAAGGAGCTGGGGGGGATGATGGGCCAGGCTTACAACTGGCCACAGATCCCATAGCCCAGAGCCTGGTTGTGGCTTCCTCTTTATCTGTTCTTTTCTTATTTAACAGTGTGCACTGTTAAGTACTTATGTTTCAGCCTGGAACCTCAGGAGAGAACAGTATTGCAGGGACTGAGGGGAGCTTCATGTCAGACTTAGCTAGATAATTAGACTCTGATTATAGTTCCTATGTTTTTGCCTTAGTGGCTGAGAGCTGGAAGCACTGTCCACAATGCTTTTACTGGATCAGGGTTTTTTCCAAGGAAGAGTTTATTTGAGGAATGTTTTTGGCCAGAAGCAGTATGTTTAGTGCCAGTGCCAGTTTGGAAAAGCTCTCCTCAAGCTCTTGACAAATCCAGGTCTTCCAGGGATGAGGCCACTTCTCCATTCCCCTGTGGTGCTACATGCACAGCCACAGTTGTAGGTGTCCAGGGGGTCTGTCTGTGCCTCCTCCTCACTTACACAGATCAGGAAAGCAAGAGCCAGTGGTAGATAGTTGTGAAGAAAACAAACTGCCCTTCGGTTACTTACAGCAGGTTAAACACTGAGGATAGCTAACATACTCTTTTGAACTCCCTTGGCTTCCTACAGAGCCAGTGCTGGACTGAGTGGCCAAGCTGTGGACGTCAGCCTGATCACAGTGTAGCAGTTCTGGCTCTAAGGGCAGAACAAGGCAGCTGTTTTGTAAGATACTGAAGTTCTGGCGTGGCTCCTGGCCCAGACTCTGTCACACGCTCGGCTTGTGCAGCAAGACTACTTACTTACAGAGCCTGGTCCTATTAGAGAGATTTTGTAACAACTTTTATTAGCATTTCAAGGGGTTTGGGAGGGATGGTTGCTGCAGTGTCTCCCTAATGACACCAAGGCAAGGCCAGTTCAGGGAAACATCTGTCCCCACTTCAGGGGATTCAAGCCATTCAAGGGAGTTTTCTAGCCATCTGCTTTATAGCTGTGGGCCTAACAGGGAGTAGCACTTAGCAGCAGGGGTTTTAGTGTTAATGTTTGATTCAGAAAAGGGAAATATTTTATTTTTAAATGCCTTTGAATACCATTTCTTTGTAAAATGTTTTAAATACCTCATTATGAGAAGGTGCAGACTGTGCTACCTTGTATTAAAGCTTAAAAGAAAAATGCTCTGTAGACCTGTGTGGACTGTGGCTCATCTGTGCATTCCTCCTGCCAGAGCAGCATCCTTTGCCTTGTTTCAGACTTTGAATTGAGGAGAAGGGAAGATGCCACTTCAGTTTGCCAGGCTCAAAGGCAAATCCCTACAGGCAATCCCTGTGCTCACCAGCACTGACAAGGGGCATGCAGCTTGTCTCTCTGCTGCTAGCAGCTGGCCTTGGACTGGGACACTGTTCTTGAAAAGCAGCTGGGGGAATGTGAGCTGTGGGTGACTCAGCAGGCTGGCCTGTGGGAACACAGTCTTGGTTACAGCCCCTTCCTGCATTGACCTGGGTCAGTTCTGCTTTGGTGCTCCTCAGCAGCAGCTCCATCCCTTGAGAAGTACAGTGGAGACAGAGCACAGCAGGTTACAGGAGAGCTAGCATTTTTTTTTTCAGTTGTTGTCTTCAAATGCCCCTTGAACTACATATTTCAGAATATGAGGTTTCCAAGACCAGGCTGTATTTTTATCCCTGGATTAGAAAAGGAAAATGGAGAGAGGCTCTATGATCTACTGACTCCTGTCCACCCTTAAAACTCAACCAACGAACGAACAGAACTCAACTTCTTCCCTTTCCCTCACTCCAGGTAAATAATCCTACAGAGTGCTGCACTGTGATTCTGCAGTTCTGTGAACATGGCAGAGTCCACTGACTCAAAAAAGGGTGTTTTACATGGTACCTCATCTGGGTAGTTTTGATACTGCCATTTTATGACTACAATAGAAACCCAAGAAAGTTAACAGCTTCTGGCTTTATTTAACACAGAGACCACAAAATCTTGTTCTCAATAGCATACAGTTACTGCTTTTTAATTTAGTTAGAATGTGGAGCTGTGCAAATCACAGTTCATAAACCCCACCACACATCACCCAGGACTTTCCATTCAGGGGTCCCCTCACAAACCAGCCTGGGTGGGGGAATGAAAGGGCAAATCCTATTAACAATCCTGGATCCACTGGACCCAGTTTAGAGAGGCTCCTGCCTGACTCACAGCTCAGGGAGTCCCCAGTGTTTCTAAACCACCACTACAGAGACTAAAAATACCCCCCCCTTGCATACCTGATGTCAGGTGATGGCTGGTCCCATGTTATTTTACATAATACTTTAAACTCATGGGTAGGGGGGAGGAAACTTAACAGCAAAGACTAACGCCCATTCCCCACCATTCAATGCTGAAAGGAGGAAGAGGGAGAAAGGAGCACACTAAAAATCCAGTTAAACCATGATGTTTGTGAGACTCACAGGCAAAACTTGATCCAGCTTTTGTTCAGTTCTGCCAGCCACATGAGCTACTGTAGCAGTAGCTTTCTTCCTTCTCCCACCAAGAGAGAAAGAAGAGAAGTAGTGGAAGAAAATACACCCCTACCCACCTCCCAATGACTCCAAGCCCTTTTTTTTTTTTTCCCTCCAGAGCAGGGAATGCCCTGAGGAAAATTTCTGTTTGGAGAATGAGCTCAGGTGCTGCAGCAGCAGCTGCAAGGAGGACCTTCAAAGGGAGCAACTTGCACAATCTGCAGGAAAGGATGAGGTAATGGCAACTGAATTATTAGTTCTCCAGCTGCCACTCCTGGGAGGATGGGACATTCTCCAGACCTATTCTATTCATGACATCCTTAAATTAACCTTGGGCAAGTTGCCCTTTGCCATTGTCCATGCCCAAGGTCTGAGCCACTTCAAACCTTTGGCTTTTTGACAAGAACCTTCTGCCACCATTTCTGTCACCTCACATCCACAAGCCAAGAGCTCAAGCACTCAGGAATGTCCACAGCTAGTGCCTAGTGCAGAACTACACATTCAGGCTCAAATAATTCCACCTAGGTTAAGGTTTTGGGCAAGCAAACTCACTGCAGGCGCAGGGTCTGAAGATGCTCCAGTGGCTCATTTGCTGCCTGCCTCATTTGCCATCAGGCAGGGCAAGCAGAGCTCATTCTTAGTGTTTCTAGGCAGGCTTTTGGAGGTATTCAGAGACAGAGAAGGAATAAAAGCCCACAAAACAAAACCAATTCATATGTGCTTCCCCAGAGACAAGGTATTTCAGGAGAGCTGCCCAGTTCCTAGGGCTTTTCACTCCCTCCTTTGATATGTGTCAGAGGCCAAAATCTCAGTGGGTTGTTCTGGGAAACACATGCAAATACATACATGTGCTGTCCTGGTGGGACATGTTGCTGGCTGTCCAATTCCCCAGCTTTCTGAGCAGGGCAGTCAGTGGGAGAAGCTGTTCCAGAAGAGCTGGTCCTTACCCAGGAGAATCTCCTATAGCAATTCCCTCCCTGGCAGACAGGCCAGGGTGGCTTCACAGCTTGCAGCCAAGTTCTAAGGCACCACAGTAAAGAAGCCTGAAAAGGCCAGAAAAATAGCGTTCAGCAGCTTTCCTAGGTGCAGCTGGCAGGAAATGGTCCTTTTTGCTTCTGAAACATGCCAGAAATCCACAGTGAGTCAGGATATCCAAGAGGAGGGAAGCTGGGTGGGGAGAAAGAGGCAGTGCAGCAAATGCACAGTGTGGTGCCCCATTAATGCCCTGGAAGTGGCTGAAGTGCATCTCCCTCCCTGATGCTCATCCCAGCTCCAGTGGAAGTGATGCAGGCAGTAGGATGAGTGGACTAGGTTGTGTTTTCAGGTAGCTTGTCACGGTTTAGTCCATACTGCACACTCACATTGTGATCCAGCTCCTCCAGCTCAGATGGAAGGGGGATGGCAAGTTCTCCCAGGTACAGAGACAGAGCTTCAAAGGAATCTTCCAGCTTGGAAAAAGGGGGCCTAGAAGCAGCAGTGAGGAAACATGAGTAGGAAAGAGGAAGCAGAACAGCACCTAGAAAGGCTGAGCTAGTTGTCCATCCAGGTCCCTGTACCATGTACAGACTGGTAAACAGGGATGTGATTTCCTCCCCATTCAGCTTCCAGGACTGCAAAGCCCCCATCTGTCTGGGCTCCCTTTTTTTATAGCCAGTGACCAGGGAGGTCTGGCTCTTTGGAACCTACTTGGTAGCAACACTGTTCTGAAGCTACAAGTTTCATAACTGAAATCAAATTAAGTATTTACCTTACTATCAAAGTCTGCCCCTACGTTTTGTATCTAAGAAATCCTGATCATTCCTCCTTTACTCTCTCTGTCTTGGAATTGTTTCACAGATGTCCACACTATACAGCAGTCTCTCTCCTAAACTGTTGTGTCTGAAGTCTCTCCACTCATGGAAGCCTTTGAGCATTCCCACAGAAAGGTGGAATTGCCCTCTGTGCAGAGCAGTCCTTCCACTATGGGAATACAGACGCACCCTGAGGGCTTTCAAAGAGTCCTCCAAGAGACCCCAAACCTACCTGCTCTCTGGTTCCAGTCTGCAGCAAATAGCAGCCAGAGGGAAAAAGGCTGGAGGACAATCAGGAGGAACAAACTTCTCCCAGAACAGCTTGACATTAAGGCCAAAATCCAGTGTGCGTGGGAGACAGTCTGGGTCAGCATAAACCTGGCCTATGATCTAGGGAAAAATGAGAGAAGCACTTAAGTACTGCACCAGTTCCAGAGTGTTAACAAACAGGGAACTTCTGCATCAGGCAGGGGCTCCTTCAAAGTATTATGGTGGAAAGGAAAGAGGAAAAACACTGTTCCTCCTTTCCAATGAAGCCACTTGCTCATGGCACTAAACAAACTTCACTGGAAACTTCACTGGAAGTTTCTTCAAGACCTGGCAATAAGTCTGTGGCTGTGAAGGAAGTCCCAGATGCCTTCTCCTGTCCAGGGTCTCTCTGCCAGAAGACAGGATGATGTGCCCCTCTCATCAGGGAGCTTGACAGTGACTTGCAGCTGGGGATGATGCAGCCCCTCCTGACTGCAGGTAATCAAGGCAACCTGCATCACCACTCCATCCCTCCTCTTTCTAACCATCTTACCACACCATCAGCAAAGCCCCTCAGTACAGAGCCTGTCCTAAGCAATGCTGGGAAGCCAGCAGCACCCCTAATTGTGAGCTGTTCTGCCAGTGACAGATTCAACCCCCACCAGAGCCAGAGGGCTGGGACAAATAAGAACTACCATAACTGACACCCAGGAGGCTGCAGGTAAAGGAGAGCCAGGTAAGAGCTGGGTGGACAGGGAAGCCCTGCCCCAGCATTGCCCAGTGCTCACCACCTCCAGCACAAGTGTAGAAGGAGTGAAGGAGCCCACAGCAGAGAGTTGGGGGGTGATCTGGACTCACAAGGTCATTACAAACTTTCACATGGACAGAGCATTAGGTTTAAAGCCTCACTGGGTATCATAGAAAGGGTGTTATTTATAACCACTCGGGCTTTTCTATGCCAATAACTCAGCACGACAACCACATCCTGTAACTAGACAGAAACACCCATTATGTATTTTGGCACATTTATCTCCTTATCTGTTTGAGTGTTTAATGTTGGCTTTTTTTGGTTTTTTGAGCGTCATTGTTTTGGTGACAAGGAAAATGTTCATATGCTACTACCCTTTTATTTGTCTTTTTTTTCTAGATGAAACAATTGTTTTAATTGTTTCATACAGATTTTTCAAGTTCCTAAATCTATCACTCACAACCACAACATTCTCTGAAAGGAGGGCCCAGTGTAAACAGTACTGCAGATGAGACCACAAAGATTTATGCACAGCCATTTTCTTTATCCTCTTCATCCCAACCCAGAAGATGAAACTTGCTGGCATCCCCTGGTGTTCCTGCAACTGTTGGGTTACACAAAACACCCTGCCTTTCATCTGTATTTCCACTGTCATACACACCTTTTAAACTGAAAATAAGGGTCTTGAAGCTTTCAAGTGCTGCTTTTTGTTATGCAGATAGAAAAGCCTGATGTAACAGTCAGACTTTGCATTGCCTCAGAAATAAACTATGCCAACAGACTTCAGGGTGCAAGCTTCATTAATCGACCTGCCAAGAGGATTTTGTTTCCACTTCTTTGAAGTGAAGTGTCATCCCCAGTGGAGGCCCTGCATTTGCTGTTATTATGCAGCTGATTGTTCTTTTAATGAGGCAGTAGAAAAAGAGAAAAGTATTGCAGTTCTAGGGAATACATCTACTTTCAAATGGATACCAGGGCTCAACCAGAACCTGATGACTTTTTTACAACTTCTCTCAGTCCAGGAGCAACCTCTGCATTTCTTTCAGACCAGACTATTCTATTCATGACAAGTCTATCCTTGAATTAATCTTGGGCAAGTTGCCCTTTGCCACTGTCCATGCCCAAGGTCTGAGCCACTTCAAACCTTTGGCTTTCTGACAAGAACCTTCTGCCACTGTTTCTGTCACATCACATCCACAGGCCAAGAGCTCAAGCACTCAGGAAAGTCCATGAGGAAGAAACCGGGACCAGAAAAACTACTAGACAGTTACCTTCCTGGAGGAAACAGAGGCAGGGTAAGCTTGTTCTCCCAGTCTAATTAACTAATAATGTGCTGTTAGGTCACAGGCTGCACACTCAAATGCAGAGATCTGGGTGATACCATGTGTGCACAGAGATGGGGACAAGGTATATGAAAGATGCCATGTAATGTCCTTGTCTTACCTCACAGAGAACAATCCCAAATGAAAAAATGTCCACCATCTCATCGTAGCTCTGTCCTGTAGGAAACATGAGACATTCAGCTCTGTAAAGAGAGAATTACCCATCCAGCTATTTCAGGAGCTGCCAGTACAAAGCTTAACTAAGCTTATTCCCTGGAGGGTCCTAAAACAGGAGACAAAGCAAGGCTTAAACCTGAGCAGGGTCAGTCACCCCAAGATATGTGTATACCAACGACATTACACTGCCATTACAGATTTTAACCCTACTCTAGTGCATGGAGCCAGTGCTCAGTTTCCCCAGCAGCCAGCAAGTCCCTGCTGCAGTGACTGCAGAGATAATAAATTACACACCAGCAGCACTTTGATCCTGGGAAAGCTGGCAGGCTCCAGCATGCCATGCTCTGCTTACAGACACACCCCTCCCAAGCCAGTAGCTGGTAAACAGCCTTGCTTTAAGAGGTGATGTCAGACTATGCTCTTACTGTTTTCTTGACAAATGCCAGGACTGAGACAAACTGAGAAGCAGCCTCAGACTCCTTTAGGGCTGGAGGCCTTAAGGAAAGGCAAACAGAACAGCACACAAGAAAGCAACATGGAGAACTGAGAGGGGGGAGAGGAGCCCAGTCCTTCCTTCCCCAGTAGAGTGTGCTGGACAATGCTGATAACCCCAGCCAGCCAAACTGCCCAACCTGGTCAGAGACCAGCTAGTTAGAAGCAAATAGTATCCACTGTATTTTGCCCTCACCTCAACTCCTGCAGGGGCAGCTTTTCCTCTTAGGGTCACAGCTCAACCTTAATGCAACTGAGGGTTGCATGCCAAAAACCAGACTTCCCTGCACTTGGACAACTCCCACTGCAATCCTGAGGCTTCAGCAAACCTGGCAGCAGATGGTCTCTCCCTAGATCTGTGCAAGAGCACACATAAACCTCATCCCAGAGTGCAATGATTCCCTGTTCCAAGGGGCAGTTCCAAAGCACAAGGCTATAACAGAAATTGATCTTAGGGTTCAGTTTTATCTCAGGCCTCTTTCGTTTTCCCTTGTATCTGGATTATAGCAAGTTTGCTTCTATTGCTCTCCTGAAGAATCCTGTTGTCAAGACAGAAACATTACCTGGGCTAGTACAAAGGCTTACCAGGTCAGGTACTGCAGGACTGCAGCTATGGCCTCTGTGTGTATAAATAAGCTTCCACATTAGCAGGTCTAAAACCACAGGCTCTGAAAGGTTTGATTGTTACTGGGGCAGAGAAGCTTTCAGTAATCCTGTCATCTCTGTACCTTGTCACAGGCTGTCTGCTGGCCTGCTCCTTGCTACTGGACTCTTACCATTCAGCATCTCTGGGGCCATCCAGTACGGGTTCCCAACCACCGTGTAGCGCTTTTTCCTGTCACTCTTGCGGAGCATTCGTTTCTTGGCAGATGGCTTCTCCAAAGTGGGCTTTTTCCTTTCCTCCACAATCAGCCGAGACAGACCGAAGTCAGCCACCACTACTGTCTTATCCTGCACAGGGGATTTAGTACAAGCCACTCATTACTATCAGCTCCTTTCAGGAGCAAAGAGGTTGCAATTCCTGTTCACTACCAACTGTAGTCTAAGGTCAACTATCCACGTTTTCTGCAGCCACATGAGCGTAGCAAGATGTCCAGACAGGTGTAAGATACCCAATTCAGGATCCCAATTCATCACTTCCTCCCTTCATTGTCTTATTTCCTGTGTGGTTGCTAGCACTTATCCCATCAATTTGGCTACACTTGCCAGGGGGGGATACCTGGACCTTTCCTTTTAGATCTTCCTCTTTTACCTGGTCAGGAATTAACTTGGGACTTTCATCCTGGGTTGTCTGAAGCCAAGTGAACAAGGGCAGGTTTGAGGGAATGAAGCTACACAAAAATCTTGTGACCCAGCACTTAAAAAAGAGAGGACACACATGTGCACACTTGTCTGAATCTTGAGTACCAATAAAAAGTCATCAAGTGGTTAAAAGAACAGAAATAGCTGCAGAGAACATCTCATAGTTGAGATAAAAAACAGAGCTGTACTAACGCTCAGAAGGTGACTGTTACAGGAGCTGCTACCAAAGGAAAGGTGGTAAGAGAACAGAACACAGAAACAGTGAAAGCCAGATCAGTCTGGAAAATCATGCGTCAGAATGAAGCTCCTTTGCTTGGGGCACAAAGCTTCTCTAAAATCAGTTCCACCCTGACAAAAGAGGGAACATCATATGGAGAAAACCAAGGGAGGAAGATGCCAAGGAGAGGAGCAGCATGCTCTGGGGACAGAGGTGTAACTCACCAACTTGATCAGGCAATTGTGCGAATTCAGGTCTCTGTGAATGATGCACATGGAGTGCAAGTAAGCCTGGAACAGAAGGAGAAAAGCTGCTGTTATGGATTCTGTTGAGCATTTACAGCCTCAACAACCCAATGCCAGTAGTCAGGCAGTGTCCACAGCCCCTCATACACCACCCTGCTGAAGCCACTAACCCTGACCCCAGTTTGCTCTGTGATGAAGCGACAGTCCAACTCACCATTCCAGAGGCAATTCCTTTGGCAAAGCTGACCTTCTGCTGCCAGGGAAATGGGTCCTGAAAGACATATCCTAAATGGTCAGGGACTATCTTACCAGCCACCTGGTGACAGCAGTTCCTTCAAAACAGGGACTCTTACAGAAGTCAGAGACACACAATATAGCCCTGGAAAGAAAAGGCTTCCTGCCTCAAGCTCACCCACAGCTAAGAAGCAGCTTTACCACTCAGCTCCAAAGAAGACTAGCAACGAGTACGTAAGGCTGGTACAACCACCAACACAGTCAGGCTCACTGAGTACAAATCTCCCAAGTGCCCATACTCACTGCATTGCGGAGGAAGTCCTTCAGCGTGCCCCCCTCAATGTACTCAGTGAGGAGATTCAGCTTTTTGTCCTTGTACAACACACCAATGAACTTCAGCACATTGGGGTGGTCCAGGCTGCGCATCACTTTCACCTGCAAGCAGAGACATCCCACTCCAAAAAGTGAATAGAACAAGTCCTGACAGATCCATTCTGTGGTGAAAAGCACTCCAGTACTCAAAGTTCTTTTCTAGGGTCACAGAGAACACTCAAATCCCAACCTTAAGGCAGTCAATATTTAGGGAGCTGCCCAAAACATGGTAGGCAGCCACCAAGAAAACAGTTTTGCTTAAATACAGCCTGAGTCTTAAATATCTTACAGATATTGGCTCTCATTCTTTGTACTTATGCACAAGGCTCAAGGGATAAATCCTTTATGTACTGCACAGATCAATTTGTCTCAAACTGAGGCTGCTCTTGTCACTGAAAAATTAATGAACTGGAGCTGAAGCAATGTCTGTTGCCCAGTATGAGTCACACTTCACTGCAGCAAACATTCAGCTCATGTCAGCTTTTCCCATTGAAATGTCTCCCTCCTCAGCACCCTCATTCCTGCAAGGTTGCTGGCGGGATCTCTCCCTCTCTGGAGAAGATGGGGGAGAGTTCCACCACACTACTGGCTCAGAAGCTTTTTGAAATCTGCTTGTACCTCTGTCAAGAAAGTCTTCTGTGTTTCCTCATCACAGCGAATCAGCTCCTTCATCACCATCACCTTTCCTGTTGCTTTGTGAGTCACCTGATGGAAACAAAACCCACAACTACAGGTAAGATTCAAGAACACACAGCTCCAATGCTCCTGTGACTCTTTGGGAAAAGTATAACATTCCCCTCTATCCAGAGAAGAGATGGGAGGAAATTCAGAGCCCGGGGATCTGCCGAAAACTGCATGAGACTTCTCCTTTTGGGATTCACCAAAGATGCTGTATGTGAAACAGAAACTACCTAAAGCTGACAGAGGATCATGCCAAGACCCAGAGCTGAAGGCTCCAGTTTGGGTAGCACAGGGCTGAGCATGCACACAGGCTGCCAAAGCCTCCAAAGGCACCAGTTCCACACTGGTGGCATGCCTCAAAGTTCCCTTATGGAACATATTTGCCCAGCAGGATGCTTACATTTTGTACACAGGCTTTACCAAGTACATTCTGTATCAGCAAAGGAATCAATGTTCACTTGCATCAGAAACCAAACCAAACAACCCAAAACTGCTTTATAAATGCTTTGGTTTTATGGGGAATCTGAATCTCATCCACATGCAAGTGGAACTGAAGTGCACAGGCTGTTCAGTTAAGGCAGGAAGAAGTTAATTTTACCTTGCTCCTTTCAAGCAGTGTGTTTCAACCTGCAAGGAATGTCCTAGTGGAAAACACAGAGAAATCCATCATAATAATAAGGTAATAAATTTCCTGGCTCTTGACACGGAAAGCATCTCCAGTTCCTCAGGAACTGTTTGCGGGTCTCCAACTAGTTCCTGGCATTTTGCTGTGTTATGGAGGTTTTTTGTAACCAGCTCAGGTTTGCTTCCATGGGTGCAGGAGTAACTAGAAAGGGTCCAAATTCCTATGAGCACGTTTTCCTGGAAATCCTCTCCTCTTTGTTTGCTTAACTTGGACAGCTCTGGCTCCGTAAGATCTCCAGGAAACTAAACAACCACCTTGCCTCTCAGATCAGAAGAGAATTATGTGACCAGATACAGTACTTGCTGCATCACACCCAGTCAATCTGAAGCTTAAGAAAAATGGCACTTTTTTTGCCTCCTACCTTTTAAAAAAAACCAAATCCTTCAGAAAACCTCTAGAACTGAAATTCAGAACACAAGACCCAGTTGTAGTATTTAGGAAGCTTATGAGTTCTTGCAAACACTGTGACACACTAGTTCAGTTTGAAGCCATGGACATAACAAAGCTGGACATAGGTGGAATGTGAGTGCATGGAATAACACTACAGAAGCAAGAATACAATATTCTTCTGCTCCTGTCTGAAATCAAGCATCCATACACAAGTAATGAGCCAGGGAACACTGCATGTTTTAGCCAGGGATATGAAAGCCAAGGACATCTAATATTCAATGCTAAAGGGAAGTGAAGAGTCAAAGGCAAGGCTAAGTGGAATTCTTAAGCTGACATCAGCAAAACTGAAACAACTGTCACATGGAGGTCCAAGGGGGCAAATTTAACTCCCAGAGCATGCACCAGAACAGGATGGCCATGGAGTAATTTGAGCAGAAATGAAACACCTTTGTGCCAGTAACTGCTGGGACACAGATGACAAAAGCATGCGACAGAGCAAAGGTTCCACTCACCTGCACCTGTTATTTCTCTATGAGCAGAGGAGAAGAGAAATATGCTCATTAGTATGGATCAAGCATTGGGTTTGTAGTGCTGGCTCATCACCTCCCATGGAAGCATAAGATAAACATGGTGGCTGGGCACCCCAAGTTTATACCAGTGTAAGGGGAGAAGTCCCATCCCATGGTGAGTGCAATCTGAGTACTGAGGAGCTCACAGCACCTTAACAAGGCAGAAGAAGCTGCCCCCTGATGCTGTCAGGAATGTTGGGATAGAACTGCTGGAGTATCCTCAGTCAAGATCAGAGAGCTTAAATGCAAGAGAAGTGCTATTGATTGAGATTTTAACTGTGAGAGTCATACAAGACCTGACCACTATCCCCACGCTGACTAGCCATTTAGGCTGTGCCAGGGGGTCAGACTTGGTCACTGCATCAGCCTAGCAACCCCCCAAACATGTCACACTAAGGGTGGGTAAGAAATGATGTGCTGAATGTACCTCATCATAAGAAAGATGGAAGAAGGAAGTGTAGCCTGTTCCTTGTTCTCCCCACCTCACCCAGAACGTTGCTGTGACAGGCACCCTGGAGTGCTAAATCTGACTCAGGAGATGAACATGTATGGCCAAGGCTGGCATTCAAAGGGGACAGAGTCAAAACCATCAGCAGTCAGAGACACTCATGGTCAGGGAATGGAACAGAATGGATCTCAGAGCAAACCAGGGAAGATCCAAGATTGATCACTATTGGCAAGGCAAAACCACCAAGACCATGGTGAAGGATCCCAAGACAGGCAGACACTGCTGTACTCAAAATAACTGATGAATGTTTGAGCACCTCCCTCACCTTGATCGCTTGTCCAAAAAATCCTTTTCCTAGAACTTCTCCATGAATCAGGTCACAGGGCCGGAAGATTTGCTGGGAGCAGCTGGAAGAGGAGCGCAGGGATTCTGAACGACTGATGTCACGGCTCAGAAGGAGCGGTTCCTTTGGAGAGCTGGGGCCGGGAGACTTCGAAATGCTGTTACTTCGCCTGGAAAACAAGGATGACAGGAAGATCAGGCTATCTGCTGGGAAACTTTTGGTCCAGCATACCCCATCATTCGCTGCTAAGGGAGCAGTTTCTAATACGGTCTAGTGCTTTTACATCTCCAAAGCCAGATGCTCTCCCTGCACTGTGGAAGCTCCTTATGAATCCAGAGCAGCTTGCAAATCAGAGCTACCTAACAACATCTCCTGCACTGGCAGTCTGAGGTGGAGCTCTGAGAACAAGGGGAGGAAGCTGTGAAGTCACATTACATGATATCTCTGAACAAAAGTACTGGTAAATGACTGAGTGTTCCAGTCTTAGAAAGACTTTTTCCCAAATCCCAGGTCTCACCCAGATTCCCCTTAAGGACATATTCTTCCCCAGTCATTTAAGGCTGGTAAAAACCTGACCTTTAGATTTTCTAACTCTGAAACTTAGTAGCTTTTCTCTGTTAACAGTAGAGCTCCCTATTTTTATTAAGAAAAGTCTGTCATCCTGAAAGGGAATAGAGAGAGAGTATACATATATAGCAGAATCCAAAGCTCTCTATGACTTTTCCAATGGTTTACACCACGGCTCACATCAGAGATAAGCCCTGTCCCCACAGTCATTGTGATCACAAGGCCTAAGCTGCCCAGTCAGGGAGAACAGGGCAAAGGCAAGACAGGTCAGAGGCTGTGCTTCCAAGTCTTTACCTGAGGGAGCGTCGTCGGAGCGTTCCTTCCAGGTTCTCCTTGATGTCCAGTGGGGAGAGGGAGCGTGGGGAGATGGGTGTCTTTATGTGGGTGGGAAGACGGGAGTCCAAACGAAGCCTGTCCAAGCGCTGCGAGACAGGGTCATGCTCTATCAGCAGCTGGAGAGTCTGGCTTGTCTTGCGAATCAATTCCTCCACCTGAAATCAAACCAAAGGGCAGATCAGCAGAAAACAGGAGGAATGCACATGGCAGGAGACAGAGTAGACACAGGGAATGCCCCTCAGGAATCAGAGGAGAGAGTTCAGTGAGATCACTCCATAGTTGTGGTTTAGTTGTGTGCACCACAACTGTCTACCAGACAAATGAAGCTGGCAACACAGAAGTTCCTGATGCTATCCCAATACTTCTTTCTGGTCAGCTACAAGTAACCTATATAAAAAAGATGTGGACAGGCTGGGGAGGGTCCAGAGATGGGCCACAAAGATGACTGAAGGCTGTGAAGCTGCCACGTGAGGAAAGGCTGAGAGAACCAGGTCTGTTCAGCCTTGAGAAAAGAAAGCTTACAGGAGACCTTATCACCATGTTCCAGTATTTAAAGAGTGGCTACAAAGAAGATGGAGACTCCCTTTTTACAAGGAGTTACATGGAAAATACAAGTGGTAATGGGTACAAATTAATCCTGGAAAGATTCCAGGTAGACACAAAGACAGTTTTTTACAAAGAACAATCAGCTCTTGGAATAATGTCCCTGGCAAAGCGGTGGCTTCCCAAACACTGGACACGTTTATGTTTCAGCTGGACATAGTGCTCTACATAGTGCTTTTGCCAAGAAAGATTGACCAGATGATCCTTGAGGTGCTTTCCAGTCTGGTATTTTATGACTCTATTAAATACTTTTCTTTTTCTGAGAAGTGTTCAAAAACTACACAAGTTTCTACCTTGAACAGTGCTGCAAAAAATAGCTTTGCAAAAGCTACATGGAAATTTATCTGAGAGATGCCTTGTGCTCCTCATGTTCTCCTCAGCACCAACAGTAAATAAAACCCTTGGGAAGTGAAGGTAATGGCCCACTCTACACTCTTGCAGCATCACCTGATATCTGTAAAAAGCATCTACTTGTAAATACAGACAGCAAAAAGGTATTTCACAATGGGAAACATACCTCGGATCAGCTGGGCCCTTGTGTATTAGCAGTGCCTCTAAAAGGATCAGAACTGTGCACTTCACCAGCAGTACATGGTAAAGTCTTCGTAGCCTACCCATCCTCTGTCACAGCCCTAGACTTTTCATATTACCTCCCTCCACATTTGAATGCCACAAAATCAGGACTGAATCCTAATTGCATTTCCATCTGTTACATTTTCCTCTCCAGCTGGAAGGCAAAGCTTGTCTTCATGTTGATTCCTACTGTCAGCACAAGTACTAGCAGTGTACACACACTCTATGTAGGGTGGGAGAACAGTGTCAGGAAAGAGAAGATGTAGGAAGGCAGAGGAGAAGGAGGCTTCAGAATAGAACTCTACCCACCTCCTCCACCTGTAACGTACGGATAGGAGCTCCATTGATCTCCAGAATACGATCTGCAGGGTGGATGGCGTTTCGGACATCTGGGCTGATGTGCATCCTGTTAACTCTAAATATGGGAATTACAGTCTGTATGTGAAGTCAGTTTAGCCAAAATTATCAAAAATATGCTCCCCTTCATATTGATATTTTGAAATAAAACAATGCTAATCTACCAACACGGGGAGCTACCACTAGACCAAGTGCTTAGGTCTGAGCTAGTTTGGAGAGAACTCTTCATATCACCAGTGGTAAAATTGATAGTTCCAATGTTTTGTGTTCACTAAAGGAGACAGCACTGAGAGATACAATTATCAGTTAAGGCTGTCACAAGACCAAAAGGAGGACCAAACACAAATGACTATTAGACAACTTACATCCCTGTAATGCCAAGATTCTCTCAGGACAACCGTGCTGCAGGATTTTTACCAGCTCCCTCTGCACAGACATGTACATTGCACACAATCTGGTCATACTCACTCTTTCACCTGGACACCAGTGGCATAGCTGGAGCAGCCACCTTCAACAGACACAGAGAACCCCCTCTTGCCATCCGTGGCTGCTGGCATGGATATGAGGGTCAGTGTATAAGGCAGCTGCTCACGCAGAGACTCAGTGGAGTGTTTTTCTATCATCGGTGTCAGCACAATCTGGTTATGGCATTTTCCACTGGAAGAAGTGAAGAAAGTCATTATGGCAATGTCCCATCCCTCCCTGCCAAACTCACATGTTTGAGTTCTCTCACAGACCACAAGCCATAGTTTTAGTGTTCACACCACTACTTCTTCCCTCCCTCAATGGCAGTTTCCTGGCATTCCTTAGAGTAGCATTCAGCTAAACCACTCTGAGCCTGCTGCACACGGCTTACACTCAGCAGGGAGCAGCTCTGTGGCAACCTTCAGCTCCTCTTACCAGTAAAGAGTGGAATGTTGCACCAGTGCATAAGTGTCCCCATCTTCGATGATCACTTTGCAGCTCATACAAGCAAAGCACTCAGGGTGATACTTGTATTCACCAGCCACCTACAGACAGAAAAAGGAGTAGCTTAGGAGGGCCAAAACCCATCAGCAGATGCAGCTCCTGCTAGCCTCTCCAATTAACATGTTCATTCACATCTCTAAGACAAGTGGCAGTTTTTTACTGGAGAGTTATATTAGTCCATTCTGTCTTTCCTGAACCCCATAACTGGCACCTTGTTTTCAGAACTCCAAAACAAACACATCAACAAGTTAAGCAAAGCTTGTGTCCCAGGAACCTCTGCTGTATTTGGCAGCTGCTCAACTATCAAAAATAGTTGATAGTCTGCTTCAGACTAGTAAACAAGGTATTAAACCTCCCTGTTCAGTTGCTCTTGGCAAGATAACTAACATTACGCCTGAATTAATAAAGCTGAAAGGGCTTATTTTTTGGCAGACAGGCAATGCACAAATTCAGATATTTAACCAGCCAGCTGACAGGAAAAAAGTGTGAACTGAGACAAAAAATACCTTTAAAGAATATTTTTATTAATTGGTCTGTTTTTCTATTTTCCTTATGAAAACCTCCTTTGGTGACAGTATTATGCAAAGCCTTTTGCAAGCAATGAGAAACTGTCTGCACATTTCTCAGTATTTCCTTTTGAGTTAGCAGTCATATTACTGAGTACCATTCTGCTTTTTATTTAGGGTCTAGAAAAAGAATGGTTATGTTTCACTCTTGTCAGTTTTAAAGTTTAAATATTTGCAAGGATACTGCAGGAGGGGAACATTTAGGTGAGCCTATATTGTGCAGGCAGAGTTCAATGCATCAAAGCAGTTGGGGCTAACATTGCTTCAAGACACTGTCAGCCTGAAAGAGCACTCTGGCCACAACCCAGGTGGGACTTGGATGGTAACCCTCCCACAGCCAGAACCTGCTGCTTATCCTGAGACGAGAGCTTTGACTCCACAGTGCAGTGGAAAATCACCCTGTGGAGACACTGAAGCACTGTGCTACAGAAACTGAACAATGTCCCCTGAATCACCTTTATACTTCTCAGGTCTGTACTTTCCAGCACCTTATTTGTTCATATGCTTCAGATCCTCATTTCTCCCTCTTTTCTAGCAGCTACCCCCATTCAAAATTAATCTTTATGTAGAAGATGAACACAAAACCTTCATTTCTAATCTGAGATTAGAGTAACAAGGAGATTATTATCCTCAGTTTATTAGGTTATCTGAATACCTAAGACAACTCTCAAGTAAGTTTGAGGAGTTGGAGGCAGGCACTTACTGCCTCCAAGCAGGAGTCCTTCAAAGTCCTTACCATCACAGGTCCAGTCATCAGCAGAGAGCAGCCATGGCAAGATTCCCCAAACTTCCCCCAGTAGTCTTTGTGACAGTACAGCTTCCCATCTTTCTCATAGTACCAGTTAGTGAGGGGATCCTGGCATTCAGAGCACCTTGAAGGAAACAAAGGAACAAAGTTCCGGTTGGCAAAAAGTCACAAATCAAGGGTCCTTTCCTGCATGGAGAACAGAGACATTCAGCAGCAGCTCACCACCAGGTAGGTCTGTCAGCTATGGATGTACTAAACCTTTCCACTTCCTAATGCTCTTTGAACTGAAAATTAGCATCAAACCCAAGGTTTGTAAGGAGAGGTGAAATCAACCAGTACAAAGAAAAAGAAGCTTCCAAAGTTTAAAACAAATCCCACACACTGAAACATATCAGTAGGTTTATAAATTCTGCTTTGTAAATTTTGCTCCTCTGCTTTCTCCCTCTTTCTGGATGCAAATTTCCAGCTGCAGAGCTGCCCAGCACAGAGATTGCTCTGCTTAGTGTTTCTACAGCATCACCTGTCTTGTGCCAGGGCACCTGCCTCCTCAGCCAGTTTAGGAAGTAGGACAGAGAAGCAGGATCCACTTCCCTTTGAAATGCAAAGCCAGTTTTGCACCAACCTTTCTGGAAAGCTTTTCTATTGTTCTGTAAGCAGACCTCTCCCAAAAGGTAAACTGCAGCACTCTGGGAAGCAGGGAGAGTTTTCAAAGCAGTTCATCCCCTGAGCTCCATATACTTACTGCATCCACCAATTAATTGTGATGAAAGTCCATCTCTCTCAGACAATTGTTCTCCCTTCTGCTGATGACAGTGCATGAGAAAATAAACACCACAAGCAACCCACCAAAAAAATCTCTAAATAAAATCAATTCTCTGATTTCATGAAGAGAATCCCCAAATCCTTCACATATCTGTCAGCCTCTATTTCAACAAGCAACCATTATTAGTCCTCTATTAACATCCTTTCAAGAAATAAACCTCCCGTCCTCCTCCCAGAAAAAAATCAAGGAAAAAAAATGCAGCACTTCCACTGCAGATACCTTCTAGCAAATCACAAGCAGAACCCAGGTTTGCTGAATACAAAATAATCCTGCCTCAGCAAGATGCAATGGGCAAGGGACTTTAACTTCAGCAGCATGGAGGTGTAATTTACTGGAGAGATAAGGCACAGACAGCAGTTGCATCACTAAGGATTATTCCATTAGCCTTGGGCAACATGTTCTCAGACTTTAAAAGGAAAATAAGTCTGGCACTAGCCATTTCTAGGTGCAGAAACCAAAGCCAGTTAGTCACCAATAACTGGTTTAAAGAAACACCTACCTTGAGCATCAATGCTGTCATCAGCATGATGTTTTCCCATATATGAGAAGAAGAGTTTCTTCTGCCCCTTACCCCAACACCTGTCTCAGTTACTACACTGAGGGGGCAGGAACCACTGCAGGGGGACAGGGGTTTAGGTGGGTCCCTCCAGACAGCCAGTCTCCCTCAGCACCCAGTATGCTGGAGTCTGCTGGTGGCACTGGAGGAGCACTTCTGACATACTCCCAGGGCTGAGAGCTACAGTCGACTTCACCTCTCAGAAGCTTTCTGAAAGCTTATTTGTGTCAAAGGCATTCCTTGTAAACTCCACCAGCTTGTAATGAGTGTGATAACACATGAAGCTGGTCATGCTCCAATACGGAGAGAGTTATTTGCTCCATCTCAAGAGACTGCAAAGCAACAAGGTAAAGCTGCTTGTGAGCAGCCTTTGGCTTTAGGGAAAAACACACCTCATGGAGTATTCAGCACTGTACCCCCCCTCAGGAAGATTGCTCCTTAAAATGTATTTGGCTTTTGTAGTGTTTGTTCTCCCAGCTGAGGAGCTTCAAATCCTGTCCCCCCTCAAGTGATGGGAAAGAACACCAGAATATGCAACAGGTCCTGCCAATTTTGTGTGAAGCATAGGGAGCAGTAATTTAAGATTGCTGCACATGGTTCCTACATCACTACAGTCCCAGCCTGGGGGCACTGTCATGGTTACACCCTGCTTCTGGTATGCAAGAGACCCAGAGGGCATCCCAGTGCATTCTGCCTTCAACCACTGGCCTTTGGCTTCCATTTGCAGTAAATACCCTGTGCTGAATGAGCAAGTAGGTGAGTGGGAGGGAAAAAAGAACAAGTGGAGACTAATAGCAAAGATTTCTATCATTTTGTGGCAGGAATATCTGGCAAAGCACCGGCAAATCAGATCCCTCAGACTCATCCAACTCCTCTATGCATGCCTATACCAGTGTGTGTGCTCCAGGAGTGATTACATCTTAAAACAGGGAGCTGTGACCAGACCTGCACTTGGGATGCAGACAGCAGTGCTGGAGACTGCTTCACCAGGACTTCAGGACTTGACTTTCTGTCTGTGTTCTCTCCAAGCAGGTGGGTCATTTATTTGTTTTTAAGCACATCACCTCCGTCTCCTCACCCCTCTTCAATTTCACCTTCAACCACTTCCTTTTTCTCCCTAAGTAATTGTAAAATTTCTGCAAAAGCAATACAAACTGCAATTCTGTTTAGGTGGGCTCCATGGGATCGTGTGCATTTCTCTTCCCTTTACCTTTCCTCTAGTACTAAATGGTTTGATTCAACCTCAGAGTGCTTAGTTAAGTTTGCTTCCATCCGGAAGTAAGCACTGGTATCTAATTTGGAATACACCTATAGCAAAATGAAGGTGAGGAGGTGGAGCCAGCAGTCAGTTCTCTGCTATGTAATAAACAAATCTGGGCAGGACAAGCTTGCAGCTTAAGGCTCAGAACCCCACCCTGGGCAATGAAGCAACAGGAACAGAGCAAGCAGCCCTGGAGAGGCTGGATGCTGGCAATGGGTCTAACTGGCTGCTTCACTGCCAGGAACAGGACATGGCTGCAGCCCATGCTGCCAAACAGCACCTTTGTTACTTACCACACATTCTGTAACCTTGAAAAGGCTTTAGATTTGAGAGGTGTGGGAAACTGACTGACAGCACAGGTATGGCTTCAATGCCTTCACCAAATGATAAATGCATCACATGATTGTTCCACAAGACTGTCATTGAAGAGATATGTCAGATTTTTATCCCAGAAGATACAAGAGTTGCCATTTCTTCCTGTCCCGCCTCACTGGAGCTGTGCCATTGCACCAGGGTTCACATCAGCTGAGAGAGGAATGCAATTACTGCTACAAGTATTAAGGAAGCTAACCTTTGCCAGTCACCACAACCAAAAGAAAGGAGTATGCCATGCTCCTCTATCTTTTATTGATTAGAAACCACTAATCTTCTCCTAGATCATTCTTATTGCAGAATAGCAAACCACGGTAATCAAGTTTCACGGAGGACTGGTAATAGCCGTACCTGACGTGCTTCCTCTTGCTGCCCACGCACCATTTTCAGAGCTGCAGACCCCTACTCTGATTATACAGACTGAACATTATGATTCTTCACTTCCCAGCTTTGGCTGTACAGAATAAATTAATCTGCCTCCCACAGCCATCCTCCAGGAACTGCAGGCAGCATCTGGGTGCAGAGTTCAGTCCTGATGCTCTGCAGCACAGCAAGTGCAGAAAGAGGTCGCAAATCACTGCTCCAGGGACTCTTGGTTTTGGGGGGGGGGTGGGGGTGGTAAGATCAGGTCACAACAGGTAACCAGCATGGTTTCAACTGATGTGGCATCTCTTTTACAGCTAAATGAAAACCAATACCTTCATGGAAGCAAAGCCTTCCCCAGTACTGAAGAGACAGATCCCTTTGAGAAGGGCTCATTAACCAAATGCCCCCCTCATACACACTGTCAGGCCAGATCAGTTTACGCTAGACAGGCTCGGGAGAGCTGTGGTTCCAATTCTGCAGGCAGGGCAGGGAGAGGACAGTCAGGCAGACAGAGATCTGCAGAATAAAGCATTACCCCAGCCTGTAGCTAACCCAAAGGCTTACTCACCCAGGCTTAGCAGCAGTGTGTGCACTGGCTACGTAAGAGATGCCAGACAAAGAAATACAGATGCTAAAAAACAGACTACTAGAAAGACAGAGTGTTTAAGCTCTGACTATGCAAAACCATTTCCATACATTCAGGAGAAGGTGTATCTATGGCTTAGCATAATATCCTACACATATTACAAATAACGAGAGTCTGCTCACTTTCTTTCTTCTGAAAGCAGCTGCTGTTTCACAAAGTTGCCTAAAGAAGCTCAGCAGCTCTGCAGCAGTATTTACTCCTTTCCTAGACTGTTTTACCAAAAGGCTTCTTACTCCCAAATCAGTACAACAGTGTTTGCAGAAGAGGATCAATAACAAGCAAATCTGAGCAGAGGGGATAGGAGGGAGACAATGAAAGTGCAAGCTGTGCCTTCCCCCATCCATCCACCTAATCAGCACATCAGTGTCAATCACCAGCCTGGCTGTGTTCAGCCCCAATGACTTTTCTCACTGTGGAGATGCAATGCAATCAAAGTGTTATTCTGGAACAATCGCCTTTCTCGATTCTCATTTGTTCAATTGGACCAAAACCGAATAAAAGTTGAATTAACCAAAATATTACCGAAGTAGCCTTTCCATGTAAGGAAAATGTGTTGCTTATCCCTAGTTACCTGCAAAGTACTTGGTTTCTTTTCTCAAAGCAGATTATGTGCTGCCTCGCTGCAGATTACATCACCTTCCTGAACTCCCACAGCAGCACCTCACCTCACCCAGACACAAGGAGCTTTGGAAGAGAAGCAGCAGCAGCTACATTAATCTCATTCCTCAGCTGGTGAGCAAAGCACAGGGGCAGAGGGTACAGTGGCACATCTAGTGCTCTCTGGAAGGGAGCCTGCCTGGCTATGCACACACTGCAGCTGTTCCCTCAAACCAGGGACCTAGGAAGGGACTGACAATAGGAATCTTCCCTGTCACCTCCTCAAAGCAATATGGGATCCCAGTTTGAGGCCAGCTGTTTCTGGCACACAAGCACAGGACCTCCTTCTTCCAGCCTCACACACTGACTGCTTAGGATGGCATCACAGAGGGGAAACCACACTTTGGAGGCCCACTGCTAATCCTGTGCAAGACTTACCGAAAGGGATCCTTGGGAGCGAAGTAAGCTGGAGCGGACCAGTAACTTCCCATCTTCAACACTGGATAAACCGGATCAGCCACAAACTTGTCCAACTGCCTCTGAACAGCTCTGTTCTGCCAACATGGCAGCAGGCAGTGCTCATTTACTCTTGCGCTGATTCAGATACTTCACCTCCCTTTGAAGCTGCCCAAAGAATGCCAGGTCTCTTGGCTGCTCATTCCTTTTCAGATTTTTCCTGGCTCCCATTGCTCTAACCATCTTCTCCTGTGCTCAGCAGCTGCAGCACTTCGGGAAGGACAGAATCACTGCTAACCAGGCGAGTGGGACATGCTGCTGCAGTAGTTTTGTGAGCTCTGCTGCCTGCTAACTACTGGCAAGTTTTCCCTTCTCTGGTTCCACCCAAGGGTGGGAGGGGAGGAGGAGCCATGGCAGGCAGACAGCAGCGGCTCCAGAGCCTCAACAGGCTCTTGCTCCTTCACAGGGTTGGAGATCTGACCTAAAGAGGGGCTGCCTACTTAGTGCTGAAAGAGAGCAGCTTTGGCCAAAGAATACAAGCTTTGGCCAAAGAATACAAAGACACGTGAAACTTGTCTTTGCAGCAGCCGCACATTCTAACGGAGAAGTCAAAGACAGCAATGAGCCACATCTCCAAATATATCAAATTAACTATATAAATCCTAAACCTTTCACAGTGAGTGGGATTATCCTGCCTTTACAGCACCCACAATCCGTTCACCTTGCTGCAGGAGGTAACTCAGTGTACTTCATCCAAGGAAAAAACCGCTTTCTTTCCAATACTGTTTTAAGAGATCATTACAATCCTTTAACTGAATCATCATCTCCTGAATGGAATCTGAGAGGTATAAATCAGCATGGAGTACTCTCTCCTGCTCACAGCACATGCAGTTGTATCATTGTGCTTGTCTGAAGGCAAGCACGATCTCTAGTGACCTAATCAGCTAAAGCTGCTCACAAGACACTCAAAAATGCAACAAACATATGCTGCTGCACTGAGCCTGCCCATTTTTGTACAGTCAGCAAAGCCTGGCATGCCTGAACACAGCCTGAAAACCATGCTTCTGTTCCAGAGGCAAGAGCACTCAAATGTGCTTTTCCTGGAGATGCTCATCTCAGCTGGCATACTGTTCCAGAGATGCTTGGGGCTGGAACAAGGCAGTCTTGGCTGAAGATTTGACAGCTGCTGCTCGCTGTTGAAGTACGTAGAAACCCAGGCAGCTTTTAGTGTTCTTTTTTTCTCCTTTTTAAAACTTTTTTTAAAAATTAATTTTTAATAAGAAGCCATCTTTCAGAAGGAGGAGGGGGAAAAAAAATCTCCATTTTCCCTATTCAGTGTAGGTAAGCCTGGCTGTAAAAGTGCAGTGAAGCCTAGTGCTGCAGAGCCCGATGTGCTTGTCAGTTCCAGCACGGGTCTAATTCCTTCTGACATTTCACACAGCTCTACTGGAAGCAGCAACACGGTGAGTCTGTGTCTAGGAATGCGCTCGGATCTCCCACATTCTCTATATGCTGCGTGCTGAAAAGGGGCCAGCGCTCGCAATCCTGCGCTTCCCTGGCTATCAGCACCTCCTCACCACAAACACACCTCCCGTGCAGCCCAAGCCCCTCCCGCCTCTATCACCTACACACAAAAGCCTTTCCCCACAATTCTGCTGCCATGGGCTGAACGCCCTCCGAGGGGCATTCCACGTGACCTCATAAATCCCAACTCTTCAGACAAAACCTTTGAAGATTTGATCCACAGATGTGATAAGCAGCCAGCTAGTCTGTGAATGAAGCCAGCAGATAAAGCCTAACTTCAAAGTAATAAAAACCACCCAGACAGCTCAGCAACTAGGAAAGGATTTTGTTTAAGACTTCCTTAAAGCCAAAGGACACATAGTCAAATGTCTACTTAAACAGGAAACTTCTTATCAAAATGATTTTACTTCTGCAGCAAGACAGTAAATTACTTTTGGCTACACATAAATGTCTTGTTACTTCTTGCTTTTTCTGTTGTCTCTATGACCTATTTGAGAACAACACACTGTCTCTGATAAAAGGGCTCTGCAAAAGGTGTTAATGTGTTCATACATTCTAGATCTGAATTCCTGCCAGAATGACTGCACTTCAAAAATGCTGATAAACGGGTGTGTGGGGGACCTTTTGTAATTTTACTGATACCATCTCTGGGGGCCAAAATGCACAGGAGCAAATTTCTTTTTCACCAAGTCAGACATCAGCATCTTCTCTCTTGCAAATGCTGACAGCATTTCCACTACAAACAGGTAGTCATCACGGGGAAAGCTTTTTTCCACATTATGGTTTAGAATTGTGCAGTAACTTTTGCCAGGAAGAATGTAACTAACAAATGAAAAGGAACACATGAAAAAATCTTGACTACGACTTACATGATGTTTACCACCGAGTCCCAGCCATTACAGATTTATCCCCAAGGACATGCATCACACAGCTATTGTGATATCCCAGTGATTAATAGCTCGAGCAGGCTGGGCAGCCTCTCCACACTCTTTGCCACACATCTCATGCTGCTCAGTAGCACATCTGCCAGCCCTAAGATACACAAACTTATCCTGGCATAAACAGACACTTCGGTATGTGCGGGACCGAGGGTGAGGAATCTCCTTGGTGCCTGAAGAGTTTGCAGCAAGCCTTTCCTTTAGCATGGGGGCAGCTTGGAGGCATTCCAAATACTTCAGTGCAATCCCAACACCTCATCGTATTTCCAAGGCACTTAACGTGTCACACGTGCTTTGCTGCTGTTGAAAGACAGGCAGCTCCTGAAACCAACACCGTTTGGATCCGCACGTACCTCCGGGAGCTCCTGCACGCCGATCTTGAGTAAACTAAACCGAACAGTGAAGCTCAGCTCCATCACTGCATCTCACTTCTAAGCAGCAGCACAACTTCAGAACAGCACCGTGATGCTTCTCAGTACCTCACATCACCAAGGACATAAGGAAGGAAAATTTTTATCTTCACCACACTCGCCTTATGGCTGCAGCCCTCCTGAATGTGTGCGGGCTGAGAAGCAAACCAAGAAACTTCAACCCACTGAAACTTCATAGGTTATATATAGTTTGGGAAGCAGTGACTTCTGCTCTGTAAATGCAGCACATGTGGCAGTAAGACTGGCACACCACTGCACACTGCATCCTCACTCTTCCTTAACATGCTGCTTTGGTCTGTGAAGACCAGGAATTCCTTAGGAAAGGATCTTGTCTCACTCCTGTGAAAGCCTACCACATTCTGGGCTGTGTGAGTAATTTTAATTACCTTGATATAATAATGCTCTATATCAGTGTCCTTAAGGACAAGCTGCCAATTCAACCAAAAGAAAGCTTGGACTGGAATGCCCCATTCCTCCTTAAATATAAAGGCAGGTCACTGATGCCCTCTATCTGATAGATTCCCCTGAGGAATGAAGCCACCTGCAAAGTGCTTCATTGTTCCTTTGAATCTGTAAACTCTTGAACAGTCGTTGTGATCTGTGTGCCAACAGGCAAGTATTTCTCCCTGAATCTGATAGTGAGCTCCTGAATTTCGGTGCTGAAGAAGACACCACCAAAGGAACATTCCCAGGAGTCTGCAGGATTAGTGAAGGGTTCTCACCACTGAGGCCCCTATCATTAGCTTTCTGTAACTGCCAGAAACTGGAGACCACAGGGAAGAGATTTTTGTCTTCCCACTTCTACCTTAATTCAGCTGCCTTTTATTACTACTGATCTTTCCCCTGCTCTCAAACTCAGCTGCTGTGTGTATAAACCTGCCTTGTGCTCACAGGTGAAGAGCAAATGGAAAATTCAAAGCACCAAACATCCCCACAATTTAAAATTCCTCCTAATACACATCTTTGCTTACACCTTCATTTGTCCACATTTGTGCTTCAGATCCTGTTCATCCATTTGTCCTTTGGGGACGGATCTGCCTTTGGAAAATGAAGGCCTGTGCCAAAGAGTTTAAACCAACAGAAGTGATCTAAAGTCTAGATAATACAGTCTGGAGAAAAGGCTATGTCCACGAAGTCTAGAGTTTCTGCCGTCTAGGAGAAACTGATGGGAGACAAAATCTGCTTTCTGACAGGGGAAGGTTTGTGAAGAAGTGGGGAGAAAGCTTGTTTTTCATGACTATGGCTAGAAGAAATGGATTTAAATTGCAACATGGGATTTCTGAAGATAGTAGACAGAAGGTTCTAACCCTGAGTAAAATGAAGTACTAGTGGACAGTCTGGGAGACAAAAACCCTAGAGTCACTGGAGTTTGTAAGGTGACCAATTTCTTGATCATCCCCAAGCCACAAAAATTACTTGCTCCAAATATAAGTTGATAGTAGATATACTAAAAATGGAAAACAGATTTATAAAAATACTCTCAGAAATCATCTAGTGTATCCTGCACCCCCAGACCAGGTTTAATTATATATAGTCTTCATACAAGTTTGCCTGGCTTGCTTTCCTGTCCCCCCAAATGTAAAAAGAATCAAAGTGATTTACTAAGTTTTGCTGAGAAAAAAAATATTTCTGTAGCACACAAAATATGGCATTTAATATAGAAAAATCACATCTTTGTAAAACAATCAATTCACTAGACCTGGGAAATTAGTAGTTGTTCTTTTCTGTTCATTAGGCTGGAGCTTAGGGCACTCCCTTGATCCATGGATAGCTAATGCAATGCTCTTCAAACTCCTGATGATTTTTCAGCTTTTAATTAACTGGTTTATAAACTAAATGGTATCTTTTAAATCTGTAACTGTAAAATCACCAGTAATCCATCACCTTCTGCTACTTTTTAGATATACTGTGAACATTTTTTGTGGCTTTGGCTTTTGGTTGAGATTTCTGCTGCAAGCCAGTGTTGCTTGGCTACTTAAATTATTACTAAATTAAATTAGGTTTATTTAACAGACCACAGTACTAGACATGCTCTGTTATTTCACAGTTAGGAAGGAACTGAGCCTCAACTCTCTTCCTTGCTAAAAAGTGCTTAAGCACCCTGCTACACTAGGAATTCCTGCCAGCATTTCCAATTATTTTCTTTCTATGTATCCATTTTCCACCTGGATGTAGTCTACAGGCTTGATCTGAATTTGTGGTTTTCAAATAATCAAAACTGGACTTTTTACAAATACCATGTCCTTAGAATAAAGCCATACTGCTATGTCTGGGTCTTCTCATTCCATCCTACTCCAATTAAAATATGCAATATCCCTACAGAAAGTGGGGACTGTCTTTAATTTCATTAGTTATTAACTGCAGAAAAACAAAAACAACACCAAACACCAAAAATAAACACTGGAAATAACACTTTATTCAAAAGTATAATTCAAGGCATGACCTTTTGTTTTGCAATATGGAAAAAAGTTGGACTGAAAATAATAAAAGCAGCAAGCTCTTGGTCAAAAAAAGCTCTTCCAATAATCTCCTGAGGTAAAAGTGATCCAAAGCTAGGAAAAATGCACCTTTTCTCTTCTGTCTTTCCCTTTCCTGGAGTAATGTTTGAAGTTCTGTGCAATGCAATTTCCAAATCCTGTCAAACTGTGAAAAGCAGTGACCTTTGAAAGTGTGTGCAGTCTCAACAGAACTTGGAGGCACAAAAGTACATTCAGAGTTAATTCACAACATCCACTGTGACAGAAACATCTAACAAACTTCCTCAGCCAGATATAACCCATCAGATTCAAGCCTAAGGACCAGCTGGCCAAAGAATGGTTTAAAGTAGTCGAGACATATATGAACAGGGATTTGCTCTTCCCTGAAGCCACAGCACAGAAAATGCAGATTTCAGAGACAAAGCTCCTATATACATGCAGGTTGAGGAAGGAGGGAAGTGACAAAAACTTAAATCCTCAGAGATATACGTCAGCTCCTGCCAGTGCCAAGCCTGACCAAGAATAAACAGAGCTAACGAGCCTGGAGCAGTGCCAATCAGCATTAGAGAAATTATGTGCCTGGCCAGGGAGTCAGCTAATCCACAGGAAGACTGTAAAAAACACTCCACAAGAGCTGCTGGAACTCACAGCTACCAGCTGCCAAAGCCTCCTACCCATAGAGGCCTTTTAAAGTTTGGCTTTGGGATATCAGGCACAAGACTGCTGTTCAGCATGATTTAAGGACAGCAGAAGAAAAGGAGGAACACAGTGCAAACTGGAAACTTGTTTTCATGTTCAGTCCTACCCTGGAACTAGGAAAAAGGGAAGGGCAGCTTCCTTTACTGCGGGTTCCAACTGTTCACTGAGCACAGCAGCCTCAGTGAGTGCTCCAGCTCGCCAAAGGCACTCAACACAAGAAGTGCCTCAGCAAATGCACAAAGTTACTACACAGCTCAAAGTAAAGTTGATGTCTTCACTTGTATAAAACAAACCAGCCCAGAACCAACAACCAACCTTCTATTATACAATATAACCTGTGAAAACAAATTCTCTGTAAAGTGTCCCAAAGGCAGGATTTGTCTCCAGCTGTTCCTCACCTCAACAGCCCCAATAGCAAGAAGCACCAAGACACTTGCAAATCAAGACTCACAAGACAAATACATTCAGTGGCAAGAGAGACAGATTTCCCAGCACACACAGCTTTGGGTTTGGCTACTGGCTCAATCTAGGGAAGCTCAACAACAGGATACTAGACCTTCAGGGAGAAGAGAAAACCAGGATCAAGAAAAGCTGCTTCAGTATAGCTAAACATGAGCACTAAAACCAATAGAAATCCAAAATACTGGGATTTGCCATGATATCAAACTATAATTGTGATTATTTATGTGTCATTGTAACAGCATTTTCCGAGTCAACTGACCCTGCACTGCTTTGGCAGCATGAGATTTTTTTAAAATATACCAATAACCACAATCCTCAAAGTTGGGGTATTTTGTTGGGGTTTTTTTTGTTCTTTAAACGAGGACAATAGATGCTTATTTTGGAACAGGAAACATTCCTCCAAAGCCACACTTTGGCTTCCTTTTCCCCCATTTTCTTTGACAGTATCCAAAACACTAGCCTCCCTGTATTCAAGCCAACATAGAAGCCAGCAGAAGCTGCAGGTACTCAACCCCTCTTAAAAATACAGACCCCTCCAGAAACGTTGATTCTGGAGCATGAAAACTGGACTGACTATTCATGGAACACCAAAAAGAGGCATCAGCAGAAAAAAGCATGGCAGACATCCCTTTTTGTCCTTGCTGACGGCAACATCATCCAACAGATTTCATAAGTTTGTATGTCTTAAGAGTCTGCAAAGGACAGAAAGCAAAAAGCAAGATTTCTCTCCCTTCCCTCCTCTCTATAAGCATCCTGATAACACCCTTGCACCTACCACATATGGAAAAAGCAACAGGCTGTGCAAATTGCCTGGGCAATACTTTGGAATGCTGCAGAAGACAAACATGCAACCCATGGCTTCTGCCACCACCAGTAAATCAGAGCTTTTATTTGCACTTTATCATCTCATTTGCGTCAGCACAGCCACGCTCAGCCAGGCAGTGTCAGCTGCTGTTGGGACTGGATGTTGTCCCTGAGGTACATCCACAAACAAGAGCTCTGAACAGGTCAGGCACAGAGATCACTGCAGGAATTCCCATTCACATTGGTACTTCACCACCAGGTCCCAACCAGTGGAACAACACAAAGAGGCTTTAACAAGCTAAAGCTTTACCTACCGGAAACAGGAAATGTGCCAAGCTTCATTGACAGTCTTGTGGAGGCGCTGCCCAGCAGCAATGCTCTCCCCACATCCCAGACATCTCCAGACTTCTTCACCTGCATGCAGCAATAAGGTGACAAACAGCAACCAGTTTACACCAGAGAAAACAAAAGAAAGGTTCATAAAGAACAACCTTAAATTAAGTAACTGACAGGAAAGCCTTCCCACATGGAAAGCTACAGGCAGTCTGTAACCCCAGAGTGGAGCCCCAAATCAAACTCTGATATCTTATATTTTTTTGTTTTTCTCCAGACGTGACATCTGCTCCTTCACATTCAGCAGAAGAAAGAAGTATGACTTTTCACATAAAACAACTCAGTTACAGCTCTGTCAGAGCAGAGATTTCAGGAAGGCAACGCTGATCTAATACAACAATTCCCAGAGAAAACCATGCTAGGCCAGGAAGCCACATTACTGCTTCCCCCACACCACTGACTCAGCACATAACGTTTGCTCTCATTTGTATAATTAACTGGATTTCCCAGAACTGAAAGAAAGGAAAGGCAAACTTTATTCAGTAGAGGACAACTAGACTACCAGGAAGGAATTACACTCTTGAATGAATATTCCCATAGAGACTGTACAGCCAACACCAGACTACTGTCAGACTTTGGAAGAGGGAGTGATGCTACTGGCCTATTGCCCTGTCAGAAAACACTTATAATAGAGCTATAATAATTTCTGCTAGAACTGCCAGAAAGCCCCAGAGAGAGCTGGTTACTTAGATGCAAGCAAGCTAGGAAAATAGAATGAAAGCTTGTGCACAAAGAACATTTGGCACACAGATAAATGCTATCCAAAATCCCAAGGGCAATGCAGGCATATTAAAGAGTGAAGAATCTTAGCTCAGCACAGGATGGCACAAGAAATGTGTCACAGAGCTGAGCAGATCTCAAACCTGTTTCTTCCTGCTACCAACAGTTTGCTTGCAGTAATGTTGCATAAAGTAAAAGGTGCACTTAGAGAAGGAAAACAACAAACCATGGACTTCCATTCTCCAAAGAACGTTACAACTTGGTTGTTGCTTAGGCAAGTTGATACCACAGTTAAGTTACTTGAAGCTACACAAAACAGAAGGCATCAGCTTTCCATGCACCTTTACCCCACTGTGTAGGTGAATGTTTAAAATTAACCAAGGTGAAGATCTTGCACTTTTTATATGAATGGCTATTTCAGGGAATAAAACACTTGCTGCTCAGCCACAAGTACCACTGTCACCAGCTGACCAGCAGTACTCAGACAGGTCTCCACACAAACTGTAGGGCTCAAAGGGTTCCTTCAAATGTGACACAGTGGTGTAAGTTGCTGCTTTAGTTCCCAAGTGTGCATCAGCTCCCCACTTGGAGCACCTGCCTCTGTGCCCTCCTGCTAATCTAGAACACCAAGAACTCCCCCTGAGCTCAGACCTGCAGGGTAGAGTAAGGGTTGGGAGAACCCTGGAAAAACCTGACCCTAACCGTGTTGTTCTATAAAGCAAATGGCTTTTCAGCACACCAAACGAGCTTGGGAATAAAAGGCAAAGCTTCATGTGCCTGTGCCTCCATGCACAAGCAGCCAACACTCTCCTCTCCAAGCAGGGCAAGCCCTGGAAGTCATCTGAACTTCTGAAATAGCTGCAGGCCAAAACCACCTGCAAACCAAACATTCTGCATCTCCATCTCCTCCCATGCAGTGTCACCAGCACAAGAGACACGTGTCAAAATGGTCTGTGGATCCTCTTAAAGACATTTTAAGACTAATGACTATACCACAGCTGGCTAAAAGCAACATTTTCCTCCCCAACCACCTTACAGAACGTGACCCATCAACTCCCAAACTCCACAAAACAGTCACCTACTCTCAGCTGTAGTGCTACATTTGTTTAAATGTACCCAGGAAGGCTGATTAGTTCACGAACGGAAACGAACAGTCTCAATCCAACAAAAATTGCTTCAGTATGCAGGAGAAACGACGGAAATGAACAAAACAGAGCAGGAAATAGTGCGAAGGAAAAGCAAATGGACATAATCCGTGTAACAGGTCTGTTGAATTCCCCAGGACGGGAGGAATGTGTCAGAGACGGCCAGCGAGGAGCAGCCGCAGTGGCCCCGGCGGGCACCGACCGAACCTCGGGGGTACCGCAGGACATCGAGGAGGACAACGGAGACGGGGTGAACGCCACCGGCGGGCCCTGCGGGCACCTGCGCTGCAGGACCCCGTGCCGGCTGCGGCCGCCTCGGGGCGGGGCGCGCCTCCTCTCCCACCGCCCTCCCGCGAATCTCATTGCACAGCGGCCGCGGAGACCCGCCGGGAACCCCCGCGGGCCGCGCGTGTGGCCGCGAACCGGCGATGCCACCCGCTGGCGAGAGCCGCGGGCCGGCCTCAGCGTGCTCCCCAGCCAGGGGCTGACATCCGGCCTGGGCGTGGGTTCAGGAGGCAGCGGCCCCGTTGAGCCACGCAGGAGCCGCCCCGCAACACCACCGATGCACCGGCGGCCGCATAAAGGCGGTGCGGCCGACGGGAGCCGCGGCCTCGCGTACGCGTGCCCGCCTCGCGGTGGCGGAAGGCGGCTCCTCCCGCGGAGGCGCGGCTGGCGCGGCCCGAGCTCACCTGGCAGCGCCTCCATCCCGCGCCCGCCCGACGCCAGCGGGTCCCGCCGCACCTGGGCCCGCCTCCCCGCGGCCCCGCCCCGCCCCT
>JACBWW010000031.1:1242790-1283199 GCA_020086605.1 Lanius collurio | reverse complement strand
GCGGGCCAATGGCAGCGCCGGCCCGCCCGCAGTCCCGCCCCGCACGTGCCGCGGCGGGCGCGGCCCCGGGCGGGCCCCGCCGCTCCCGCTCCCCGCTCCCACTCCCGCCCGGCCCCGCGCTCCCGGCCCCGAGGCAGCGCAAAGGAACGGCAGCGCACTTCGGTCAATGTAAAACCATTTTTTAATTCTAAATCACTTTCACAACAGTGAAAATTAGTGAGGAGGAACGGTAACGCACTAGCCGAGCCGTCTGGGCCGTGTGCGGTCAGGTGCGGGGCAGGGGGACATACAAAAGCACACCAGGGAAAGGGGGAACCAAGCGTTAACACTTTCAGACTATTTCATCCTTGAATTGCCGGAAAATAAGAGTTCTCAGTCATGTTTCTGCAGCCTTCTCTAAATCCATTACCGCTCACTCATAGACGGAACCCCCCCCGATCCTTTAAAATTCTGTATTTTAAAATGTATTACTTAAATACGTTTCAATACCTCTTGAATCTATTGCAGTCACTTCTCTATCCTCTTTATGGGATAAAGGCTTGAAAGGGATACCCTTCTCCTCCCCGCATAATCTCGCAGCATCGAGTTTCTCCATACAGAAAGGAGAAGGAATCCATCCCTTACATGAACCTTCCCATCAGCAGGTGGTGCTTGACTGCGCAGGAGAGGAACCCAAAGCTGCGACAGTGTAGGACAACCAAACAAAAACAGCCTTTCTCCCGGGAAGGGCCTCAGTTGCCAAGTTACGCACTTGAGAAGAGCCCTGTGCCAAAGTCCAGCTTCTCAGAAGTGTCGCACAATAAAAGTTGAAGCACCACCTCAACTATAAATAGCTGAGCAATATATTCTGTCCGATTATAATGGAGTCAGGTATAAATCTGACGTGACAAAACACTGCAGAAGCTTTGCAACATTCTACTTGCCAGATGGAATTTTGGAGGTAGGCAAGTTAAACTTCAGTCATCCTCTGTCTTGACACTAAAAGTGAACAGTTTATAATTACATAAATAAACTTCTACAGCAATTAATTAAAGGTGTCCTGATCAGGAAACTCTCCCATACACTAAAAAATGGCAAGCTATTGAAACAAAGTTTCTATTAATTGATTTGTTTGTCAGTTTTCTGTATACTGCCAGGGAAGTAACAACATTCATCTTGCAGGAACTCATTAGGAGCGACCTGAATAAAAATAAACTAAAAACAGTAAGAGAAAAAAAAATGGAATTGCTTAGTCATAGAAATATGAACTGTTCATCTCGCTAGGGAATCTCTCGTATCTGTTTCAAAGGAATCTACACAAATACATCAGGAGTACTCTTTAAAGCTGAATCCCCAACAGGATTCCAAAGCGCCTACAGAGTGCTCACCTTCTGAAATATCCCCTCAGCACATTAATGGTTGTGGTCTCCTCCAGCACTTTAAATTAAAATCTTTGGTAGATACTGCAGAGACTCTTGCGCTATAGCTGTTCTGCTGTGGCATGGGAGAAGATCTGTGTGCACCCGTAGAGAGGAGGTCTTCCATATGCTCCCTAGTGGGCATGTGCCAGCAAAGGCAGGATCTCATTTCTCCTCCTGTGTAATTTTACAGTATGACAAATTTAACCTCAAAATTCATGTGAAGATGCCTTTTGTTCCTCTCCCCAAATGAGCTGATCTCAGATCTGTAATAGGATTTTATTTGGAGTACACGACCTTGAGTAGCAAGTCTCAAAGCCTTGGGAAGAATAAATGTCGCTACAGTGATGAGGCTGTGAGGGGATTATCCATGAGTGCAGCCACAGGTGCTGCACAGAGCCCAGGAAGATAACACTGCTTGTCAGTGAGGAACTGGGCTGGGTCCAGCAGCCCCACCTGGCTCCACAGCCAGAGAATCTTCCAGTGTCTGGCTCCAGCACGCTCAGGGTTTAAAAAACTGCAGCACAAATTTGTATTCCTTCTTCTAACAGCCATAAGAACCATCAGGAAGGGTTTTCCATCACACCGGGAAATAACAGCAGGAAAAGAAACCAGTCTCCAGACCTGGTTCCATTTGCATCACATGCTGTGCCCCTGAGAGTCTCAGCAGTGATGCAGATGATTTCCTGGAGAAGGTCAGATGTTGATGGAGACATTAAATAACATCTGCAGCTCTGGCAGATCCATCATGGTTGCAAAGCAGGAGATACTGGTCACACTGGAGAAGTTTCCTTACCTGCCCAGTCTACCTTGGGATAACTGCCTGTCCCACAGACCTGGTGTCACTGACTGGCACAGGATTTCAAAGCAGTACTCCCTTTCAGAGTGCAGATCAACACTAGGCCCATGGTTTGTGGAAGGAACCTGCTGTACAAGGTATCTGAGCTGAAATACACTTTTTAACCAATGTTTTAATTTCCAACTCTGGTGCAAAATGTGAGATTCCACATTGTGCTGTGGTACCACCAATTCCAGAAGCCCATAGTTAGCTATGGAACCAGACACCAAGATGTTTAAAATGGATGGGGATGCAGTTTGTAACTGTTTCAGTGGCCTTGTTGGTCATGAATACATAGAATAATGGAAAAGACTTATGCAATCAACAGCCAGAACATTATCACCAGCGCCACAAACAGGAAAAGGCGGGAAAGGAACTGCTCATCCACATATTGAGGAGTCCCTGGAACAGCTGGAAAACAGGAAGTAAAAAAAACAAACAAGAGTTCAGCTCCTTCCTCTTCTCTGGGATTGTGTATATTTTGAATATAATATAGTCATACATTGAAAAATATGCAAAGAATCTGCTTGGTGAGAAAGTTGCTATTTCCTACCCTCAGCCTGGCTGGCTGCATGGAAAGATGACAAGGAAGATAAGCATCAGGTCTCTGAAGCAGGACTCCTTAGCTCAGTCCCACTCCCAACAGATTTTCAGGGGACACTGAACTATAGTTAATAGGGAAGATAATTTGACCCAAGGACAGCACAGGACCATGGCAACACTGGTGTGACGTGAAGAATGAGTTTGCTCCTCATAATTCCTGTGCCATATGGCCAGGCATAACCTTTCACAGAGTAAGAAAACCCTAGGCAGTAGGTGTTCTTGTTCAAAACAGATTCAGTTTGTCTACAGTGAAGATGGGGAGGACGTTCTCTAGGGATTGCTTATTGAGAGCAAGGTCACCACTTGGAGTAACCCAACTGCCTTTTGTTAATCAAAAATGTGAAGTAACTTTCACTGGAAAGTTACTTCTTGAGGAATACAGATGATGGTCTCAGAGACAAATTTTGGAAAAATGAACAACCTTTGCCTTCATTATTTTGTGGTACAGAGCACCAGTTTAAATTTTTCTGTCTCGTCTTTCAGGAAATGGCCCCTTACTGCTGTTTTTAAAATCTGGGTATCCTTCATACACCCATAGTGATTCCTTTTTATTATTATTAGGAAGTCTAGTCCAATCTGTCTCATTTTTCAGAAGGAGTCTGCTGGTGTACCAGAGGAGATATCTGAATTAAAGGAGAGTAGTCTCCAGTGCCACTGTTTCTCTCCAGAGTCACTGGTCTCCCAGGAGTGCCTTCAGGAAACTACATGGAAGTGACAAACTTGCTTCTTTTATAAGCCCGTGTACAAAACATGTCAGCCACAGACCACGTTCTCTACTGAGTGTTTGCTCTATTTTGTGTTTCTATTGACAACAATGCTCACCTGTCATTTAGCAGGTTATTTAAGAATTTGTAAAATGTCTGTTTGTAACAGGACAGAAGAAGAATCTGTGGTACCTGGAGGAGGTCGCCCATCATTTATGTTGAAGGCTGTTGCAAATATACCAAAGGGAAATGCCCCAATTCCAAATGACATCTGGAAGCCACCATCACCAAATCCAAAGCCCTGGAATCCCTGCAGAGAACAAAACAGAAGACAAAAAAGGTACCAATCATTTAAAGCCTATTTCAGAGTATTTTGTGGAAGTGCAGACATTCCCTCTCGCTGGCTTTCCTATCCCTAAAGGAGGGCCATGCTGTTTGGCAGATTTCTGTCTGACACACTGTTGTAAATATTCCCTTAGTTCTTCTGGGTTTAAAATGTTTCAGACAGAAGCAAATTTGCCAAGCAACACAAAGGTTTGAGAAAATGAAAACTAGCAACTGCAGTGCTTGCTTGAGGGTGTCAAGTTAACAAAAGTGTTTCTGTAACCTTTCTCAACCCAAAGTAGTAGATATCTGCCAATATATCAAAATCAACAGAAAGAATTCTATTTAGAATGTCTTAACAATGTATTGCATGTTAACGGCTGTTAGCCATGTAACTAAAAATGTACTGAAAAAAATAATCTAAATTTATTTTTGTGATACATGTGCATCATTTAAACACTCATTGAAATGATAAATTGCCAGTGAGATACATAGAGCATTTGAAGAAAAAGTATCCAAAAAAATTTACCAGGGGGACTCAAATTAAGGTGGTAAAATCACCTGGGGCAGAAATGCAAGACATAAGGAAATGAGGAAAAGAGGAAATTGCAATGCAAAGCACTGACCCCATGGGATCCAGACTAAAATACCACATCAAGTCAAAGATAAGTCTTCTGAATCGAGATGAATCCTGCTCTGCAGAAGCAGTGTGCTGTTTGAGAACCAACAGTGTGTGTGTGAATGTAGGGGCTGGTGTCATGTCTAAGAACTGTGGAGAACCCACAGTTCTGTAATGCAGTGATCTGTCCTCTCACCTCAGAACTAAAACAGTGATACCAGTTCTGAAAGACCCTCTGGTTTATCACCACCAAAAATGAGAGGACAAAGATGATTTTATTCCTGTAATAAAAACCAAACATTTCTGGGTTGAGCCTTGATTGAGGAGTTGGTCTTTTGACTACACTCTTCTCAAGCATTTTGCCACTAACTCTGAGGGACAGCAAAGCTCTCTATGTGGCAGGTACCAGGGTCTGTAGAGAACAGGGGAGCAGCATAACTACTTGTCCTGCTTTCATACCCCATCCCTCTTATTTACAGCAGCACCAGCTGAAAAGTTCAAACAAGGTACAGGAGCTTCTTTAATAAGGCAGCAATGCCCTAGTGAAAGCTGAGCTCCCAATACATTCAATACAGAAATGCACCTTAATCACACCCAGCAGAGTTGTTTGCTTGAAGCATGAGGGAGACAATCCTCTCCAAGGACCCCAGGCTGAGTTACATGGAAATGTGCCACTGTTTCATCAGGTCATGCTCACTGCCATCGTGCTGAAGAACATTGGGGTCTGTCCTACTGCCTACTCCCATGTCTGCTCCATCTGTGCCAGCTGCTGTTTACATTCACCCTACGTAATCTCCTCAACAAAACCACAGATCCCTCTTCAAGTTAACATGTATCCAATAGACATCAACTTCCTCTTGCTTGTAATGCCATGGCATAGCAACATCTCATAGAAATGAGAGAAGCAGATGTCAGTGTAAAAAAACTAAATTCCTACATGGATCATGTATTTCAATGACATGCATATTTTAACAGAAATACACATCCACAAAGAATTTTCAAAGCAAAGTGTCCATGAAGCATGAGCCAAGCTGGCCTGTTCTTTGGGATGCTAAGAGTACCACAGGAATGGAGCTCTCTGCCACACCACAGCTATCAATGATTCATGAACAACCTGAGGAAGAGCAGGATGCGTAAGCTGCAGGATCCTCGTCGAGGATCTCCCACATATATTACGTCGTTGAGGATGAATAAACACCACTACAAATAAAAACAACAAAACTGCTTGAGCTTGTTTCAACACTTACCCCTCTGTTCTCCGGTTCAGGTCTCTGTCCTTGGGGTCGTGGTGGAGTTTTCTCTCTGCAGGAAGTTGTGAAATTAGCTCAAGTGCAAGGACATGTGACAACAGTATCTGCAGTAGCCTGGCTAATAATGCAGAACCATAAAACAGTCTCCTGGGGCCATCCAGTAGAGCTGCAGCAGTGTGTGAGAGAGCCAACCATGCAGCTTTGGACCTTCAGCTGCACATCACTGAATTAATGCTGCACTTCTGAATAACAAAAACTCATTGCAAAGGCTAAAAACTGAGGACATGAACATTTAATATAAGCTTCTCCACTCACATAACAATCATTGCAACCTGCCACTTGTAACTCATAATTAACACTTGATTCAAATGAAAATTAACTGCCTTTTCAGGGCGTGCAAATGCAGGCCCTGAAAAAGCCAGAAATATTTGGTAGAAATATCAGATCTATGTCTTCTGACAAAGTATTTTAAATTGTGAATTCAGCACTTTAACAGTTTAATCTTAATACCCTAAAGTTTAATCTTTAATTTTCAAATAAAAATAGTTGCATTTAGGTTTCTTACCTGGGGTCCTGCTGCCCAGTGCTACCTCTTCCATAGAGAGGAATAACTTTATCTCGACTGATTCCTGCTTTGCATACAGGACACACTTGTCTGTTTGGCCTGGTCTCTAGCCACTAAAAGAAAGGAAATTATAAGAAAACTAGTAAAATACCACGAAAACAACCATGCAAACCTCACTTGCAGCCAGGCAGAAAGACTTCAGCAATTTCTCACAAAGGTCTGGAGCAAAAATATTTTAGTAAGTGCCAAGTATTTCCCCAAGTGGAGTAGGCATTCTGGCTGTTGTTCTGGCAGGATCAAATTGCTGATGTGTAAATATTTGGATCTGCACTGGGGTAAAATAAGAAATAAAGAGTACCAGCAGACCCGCATAGGCTAAGGGTTAGTGCAGATAACCTCCTGTCATCCACCTTTTCTATTATGGTACCACAACATAAAACACTACATATGCAAAGAGAAATACACTCAGCACTTAAAACTGCCAACTAAACCCTGCAAGCTCCAACAGTAATTGTACCAAAACTGGAATTGCTCAGGGTTTAAGAAACTCAAAAGTGGGAGGCAAGTGGAACAGAATCTAAGTTTTCTTGTTGCTCAAAGAGCAGATTGCAAAGTGTTGCACATGAAGCTGCATGAGCAGGTTGCACTTGCCCTGGAGAGAAAAGCACATTTGAAAAGAGGGGGATACTCCAGAGAACTGAGGGCTTTATTGAGCAATAGCAGCTGATGAAAGACGAAGTAAAAGGAAACCCGTCTTACCTGATGTAAACAAGGCCAACTGTGAGCATTCCCAGGACAATTTGTTCACAGAGCAGAAAAAGAGAGGAAAATAGCATTAGTTACTGAAGTTGATATGACAAACGTGCAATGTACAGGGATAGCGCAGCTTGGTGACAACAGACTCCTGGAATCCAGCTGAGCCAGTTCTGTAGCCTCCCATTAAAATAATTTTTGAAAGCACAGCCCAAGACTGATCTCCACTATTTTTTTTCAGGTTATGCAATCTAAATTGCTAATGTAGTTCTGTACATCTCCCATTCCTGGGTCCTCATCCATACCAAAGGCCCAGACAGAGGCTGCATTAATCTTAGGGTTTATTGTACAAATTTTCTCTTCTAATACCATGAAAAGATATCCTTGAGTCAAGATGCAAGTAAGCAAGATGTCAGTAATGAGACTTTAGGATCTTAAAAGATTGAGCTGGAACATCAGCCACATTCACAGAATCATGGAATAACCTGGGCTGGAGGGTACCTCAGGTAGCCTCAAGTCCAACCTTATGCTCAGAGCAGGGTCAGCTATTGAGAGCAGACTCAGTTGCTCAGGGCAGCGAAATTCCCATTATACAGATTAAATTACTATGGCAAATTAAAAAAAAAGGTCAAAGACAAGCAAGCTACAAGATAAAACTGCTAATAAGCCATCTGCTTTCAAAATTGTCTCAACAACACCATTCAGACAAGACACTTGGTATTTTCAAGGTTCCATTCTTCCCAATCCTTTTGTGCAATAATTTAATCTTATTTTATCTTAACAAGCCCTCAGACAGTGATTTTCCATCTCCTCAAATAAAAATCTGGATTTTCAGATGTTACATATATTTACACAGGAGAAAAGCACTTTCAGGACTGATTTTATTAAAGATTTAGCCCACTGTGTAAAATAAACCCCAACCCCCCCCCCCATATCTGGCCATGGCAATCTTTAACTTCTTAACATTCAAGAAAAGGTATATTCAAACCAGGTTACTCACATCAGAAATGCTGCACATGTATTATGTCTGTGCTGTGCATTATTTCCAAGTCAAATTAAAGAACTGAAAAGTTCCTAACACAAGTGCAATATCATGGGAAAAGAGAAATAGCCCACATATAAAAGCTTATTGCCTATTTTTTCTTCTTTTTTTTATGGTCTCAAAGGTAAAAAGAGCAAGCTTGTAGGAGAAACTACAATTTGGCCTTCAGAACCTAGATTCATATCCACGTTAGGTACGTAGAGGTTAGAAAGGAATTTAGGTCAAATAAGATATCTATGCTAGGCCAGACAGCACAAATAAAATAACACACGTAACCAAACAGTATCAATGAGCACTGAACTGTTTGTGTGGGGCTGCTTGTTTGCTTTTACACAATAATCCAGAAGTACAGAGAGTTTAAGACACAGAAAACCTGCTCCCTGGAACACAAGCAAAGAAAAACAGCTGAGGAGCAAATCCAAGCTTCTCCTAAACCAAATCCATGGTCCCTACTCTAGAATTATAAACATCACTGGCTTTTATGGACCAGATAGATGGTGTTCTGGCTGATGTGTGGGGCTGGAGCACTTACCAGAAGAGGTGCCCACACAAGCTGATAACTGCATCCTTGGCAGTGTCCAAACAGATGTTACATTCAAAAGTGTTGTCCTGATTAGTGTTGTCTCCAGAACCATTACTGCTACTGCTGCCACTGGTCCCTCCAGTACTGGAGTTCTTTGTTGATGCAGAAGTCGTGGATCCTTTGCTTGCCATCCTCAAGAACTACCCAGCCAAGGTCAAGAAAATTTTCCTGTTGGAATCCTAGCAGTGAGAAAGGGAATAAAACAAACGAACCCAAAAAAATTTCTTGGCATTCTGGTCCCATTCCAAACTGGTAGTGATTTATCTAAGAAGCTCTTGAATCCTGTTGTTGATGGTTTTAGTTTAACATAGCCAAGAGGGATCTTTTTTTAGAAACTAAGCTACTTTACAATCCCATAGTATGACCTGGGTGATGTGTGACCTGTATTTTACTGTTACTGATCAACATCCACAGCGAAAACAACCCCGCTGCATTTTCTCATAAATGCCATTTGCTGTAAGGAGAATGAGCTCACCTAGTCATACATGCTCTTCCAAAATTCAACATAACTCATAACTGACCACGTAGTCTGAAGCAGAATTTAATTATGAAGTAATTCACAGTTTGAACAGACTGACAATGCAGAGTTTTAAGTTCAATGTTCATTTGTTTGGAATAGTAATGATAATAATGGCAAGCAAATGTGGCTTAGAACTTGAATTGTCTCCTAAGCAGTATATTGCTGCTATCACAGCAGTGTTGATATGACTATCTAACATTCCTAGTACTTTCAAACCATCAAACATTTCTAATCTAGTAGTAAGGTAGTAATGCAGAAGTATTAAAAATTTTACCTTACTATGCTTTCATTTTTTTCCATGCTTTCACCTGTCATTAACATAATCATATTTACCAAAGAACAGCATTTGTTTTATTTCAGCAGCAACAACCTCTACAGCATAATTCCTTGATATGTAAATTTCACAGTACCTAAAGCTTTGAGACTCAGCATAAAGCATTAACATTACTAGAGACACTTTTACCAGTACAAGATGTTTAACCCAAGAACTAAGAGAGTTTCAGTAGCTACAGAAATTAATTCACTAAAAATGTTTAAAATACTCCACTGTGCTTTTCATGAAACTGATATCATGTTGATGTTGCAGGAACAGGAATACTTAGATAAATCCATGAGAAACAAACAGGTGATTATCTGAACTTTCTGCAAATGTACAAACAGTGAAGCATTTTCAAAGGGCAGACTGAATTTTTCAGAAGGTAATTTCTTTGCAAACTTACCCCCCAAGCAAGCATTAAAGGCTTTCCTTAGTGTTGCCTCTTTGTAGCAGAGCTGCAGCACAGGTGCAAGGCAGCAAACTGAAGCCTGAGGATCTTCAGCTGTTATTGCCAACAGCTTTTTTCATACAATACATTTCCACTGCACAGTCAGGAAAGCATCACACTCAAACCTTGTAAAGTATTGCAGCAAAGACTCGGTTATAGTTGGTAAAATCTATTTCTGCAGAGCTTTTTCACTCAGTTACATCATTTTGCACAGTGTCCCAGAAGGGCAGATTTGTATTCAGAGATGCTGCACTTCAACATACACTGCTTTCAGCAGTGCTGACTCTTAGCATTTCACACCATGACTCCATTTACACTCAGTTCATTGTACAAAATTAAAATCCGTGTTAGATCAAGGCAGATGGAAATGCTGCCAACCCACAAACTATAAGCCAAAGACACTTGGATTTTACACACATTCTTACAACCAGAATCTTCAGCCTGTCTTGCTCAGTAGTTTAAATGAAAACTTATCAACTTGGACCTATATATATTATTATAAAAATTGAGAAAATCTCCTTAAAACTAAGAAGTCCAACACATTGTAAAAAACAGAGCATCCCTTTATGGAATGGTCACAAGAAACATCTGGCTCATATCTTGACATATAAAACAACGAAAGGATGTGTACAATAGACAAATAAATAAATTCTGTGTCCCTAATACCAACATGGAAAAAAGTTCCTTTTTCCAAATTAAATTACATATATTAACACAATGAATCTGGAGACTTGTCAAAAAGAGAAAACCTGTGTATCTCCACAAAATATTACTGAAGAAAAAGATCCTCAGTTTTTAGTATCTACAATAAATAAATAAAATGTTATGAAGAAGGATGACAGAGAAGTATCAGTAATGAAATGGAAACAAGATGGCTCAGATAGAAGAAAGGTTAAAATGACATAATGCAACAGGCACAGAATATCCTCTCCTAGAAGAGGGTTGTTCCTTAATCTGTACTGCGGATCCTCCCCTACATGGTCTGATGGGGGCCAGTGACCTATTTGGATATAACCAATTTAAAATATCAAAAATATAGCAAAACACAACAGTAAAAATAATAAATTTTATTCTGAAAGGCCTTCTCAAACATTTGTTCTTGTCCCTGGAATATCATTTAACATAACTGAGTCTGTAACAAGTGCTGCTGGGCTCTGTACATCTGCACGTATACAAAGAAGCAAACATGAAACAGCTCCCAGTGGCTAAATTTACATTTGATAATCATATATTGTGTTGCTTTTGATTGTACTCTGAATCCTAAAGTAGGAATTCAACTGCAAATGGAACTTGTTCTGAGTGTAGAATGAGCTCAAAATTGAACAGTTACTCAAACTACTTAAACTCTGAGACAAAACTCTCTAGGGAAAAAACCCAACAAACCATAAGAAAATCACAAAAAACCAAATCAACAACTAATATAACAGGTCAAACCATTCCCCTTTTCATTTCACTTTAGAGTTTGGGAGGAAGGCTGTGAATATACTGGGATAGAACATGACTTCTGGGGTTAAGTAAACACAATTGAGGGATGCCAGTCAAGGTTTGCCACATCCTTGCCCTTTACATCAGGTCTCCAAATCAACCCTAGAGGCATGATGGGCAGCAAACAAAACAAGGGAAAGGGTATAAAAATTAGCTGATACCTAACTGCAGGGATTCAGAGATCTTGTCTTTTTCTTACTTATTTGCTCTCTACATAATTACAGGAAAACAGTATCTTTGTTTCATAAAAGCCATCTAGATTAGCTGCTTATCTCCTTTAAACCATGATCCTTATGTTCTATCCCAACAGGTTGTTCTGAAAATGACTGACATTTACTGCATCCAAGAATCGAGAGTGGCAGCAGACAAATGGTTAAGGAGCAAGGAACTCATTTGCAAGTAGGCTTCCTAAATAAATACAGAAATCTGGTAGAGCTTGAACACATGGAAGTGGAGATACATGAGAGGGTACTGGTAACATTAAACTCCAAAAGGCAGACTGGGACCTGAATGTGTCATGATAGCAGAGAGCACAGGAGGTCCACAACAGAAGTAAGTGCAGGGGACTAGGAATGTCCATGTGCTGGGTGTAAATACTGGGTATAGATCTCACTAATGGCCAGTAAGAAAGACATTTTCCTCTAACATTTAAAAAACTTAATCTGTAAATCAACTGGGAGCAACTGCACACCAGGAGAGCACAAGCTGAGTGGCCACTGTCAAAGATCACACTTCTGAACTCAGCAAATGACAATGACTGCATTTGCCAAAGTACACTGGTCCAACCCTAAAAATACAGGAAAAACACTTCAAGACAGACTAGAAGAGTTTCCACCATAAGTTAAAGTACACAAAAAAAACCTGCTGGAAACAGCAGGTGAACATTAATTCAACCTGAGAAAGGCAGAAGGAATATGAATTAGAAGCTAATGTCACCTATACAAAATAGTCCTGGAAAACGTGTTTACAGCATGACATTAGGATGTCTCAAATATTAATTTTTTTCATGAACAATGAGAAAAAGTTCTGGTGAGGATATAGAAGTCTGGCTAGTTTATTAACAAAACCCAAAGTTTGTTCCTCTTTACCATAACACTGAAATAAAAAGAGCAGCATTTTGGGATGCGAATTCCACTGGAAAGACCCTTTTCCATATGTCTTTCCTAATGAATCTTATTTTAGCTAAGATTACTGAAATTGAAAATCTAGTTTGTTTACAAAACAAGTTCTGATTTAGTTCCTGAACCTTCTGCAGTTTAAATGAAAAAGACTTGTTCATGTATTTTTCTTATCACTAAGACCAGTGTCATTTTCTGACACTTAAAAATTTTATATAAGGAATATTAACATTAGAAATTATATCTAAATCAAAAACTACTACTCAGAGTTTATATAAATATACTGACTCATAAGTTTAACAACAATCTGATACTTTACATACTACAACTGCCTGGGTTTCAAGTACAACAACCAGGTAACCTTAGCTGAAAATTGCTAACAGTGCTAGAAGAAAGTGCACTGACTTCTTGACAGTCAATTTAGGTGTTCTTAACAAACACATGACTGTCCTGCTGTTAATCATTAAATACATATTTATCTCTCACTACATTTTTACTCTTTTCTGTCCCCCAAACATGTTACATTTTAACTCCTTGGAAACATTTCTCAAGTTCATCTTTTCACTCCCTGTAACCTGCACAGCATTAGGCACCTGCTTTTTAACATTACCATAAGGTGGTCCCAAAACATGAATTAATGTAATCACTTGCTCTTGCAAAACCAGCCACTTCCCTTCCAGTCCAACGTGCCCTTGCTTGGCCTCCTTTCATTAACTGGGATTCTGCAATGCACATCTGTGTTACAGCCAGTGCTTCCAGGGTAAGGGCCCAGCTGAAGGGCTGTTCTGGGAACACTAAGGAGTCCACGTACCTTGCAAATGCAAACAGTAAAAACCCTCAGGTGATTAAAGTATTACTTTTTTATCCAGTCCATAAAGGTTTAATACAGACTCCAAGAAAAATCTTTCAACAAAGGCTTTATCCTCTTACCTCACAAAGTCCGAAAGAAAAAAAAAAAAAAACACAACAAAAACAAACCCAGAAACAATCAAACTAAAACCAAAACAACAACCAAACAAACAAAAACACCAAAGAGAACTGCTATAACCAGTTGAGTAACGCTGCCCGAGCGTTTTCCTGGTCTGCAGTGCCGTGTGAGACAGACATGTCTCGCTAACCCAGGTTAGCAGCAAAATGTGAAAATATCAAATACAACAGTTATTATATACAACAGAGATGATTGATAAGGAGTAACAAGCGAGTCTTAATATATGAATAATTCTCAAAAGATAAGTAATGTCATGTACCAGCAGCTGACGCCTCGCGACACAGCCAGAGCCAGACCCATGTATCGCGACAGAGGCGCCGCTCCCGGCAGCGGCTCCGGCCCCGCACAGGGCAACACCGGGCACCTACGGCCCCTAAGACGGGGCTTTCGGAGGGAAAGCCCGGAGCTCCCGCCGGAGGCACCGCGGCCACGGTTCCAGAGGCACCGAGACAGGCCGGGGATCCCGCGGCGCCCCCGCCCCGCTCGTTTGGAGCAGGCGCAGGCGGCTCCGGCCTCCCAGCGCCCGGGTACGGCCCTGCTCGGCTCGGCCTCGGAGCCGCCGCCCGGGCCCGGCTGCCCCAACCACCACCCCCCGCCCGGGCCAGCCCGGCCCTGCTCGCCGGCGGGTCCGGGCTCCCCGCAGCACCCGCGCCGAGCCGCCGCTCCGCCGGGCCCCGTCACCTGACCGCCCGGAAGCGCGGCCGGCGGAAGGGACCGGCCCCCGCCCCACCGGCCGCGGCGGCTCCGCGAACCGGGGCGGCGGCTCGGGGGGGTGAAATGGTAGGCGGGTGTTGCTGCCTGGCGGACCCCCTCAGCCCGGGCCCCACGCAGGCTCCGCGGTCGCTCGTTACCTCGGGCTCCGGGGCTGCTCCGCACCTGCTCGGCCCCCGCCGCGACCCCCGCGGCCGCAGCTCTGCGGGTGTGTGCGGCTCTGCTGCCCGGGGCCGTGTCCAAACGGCGGCCTCCGGGGAGAGCAAGACGTTCGTATCGAATGCTCGGCGAAGGAAGGAAAAGGAAGGAGAAGGAAGGAAAAGGAAGGAAAAGGAAGGAAAAGGAAGGAAAAGGAAGGAAAAGGAAGGAAAAGGAAGGAAAAGGAAGGAAGGAAGCAAAATGTTGACTTACAAGTGCAGAGTGCTCTGAGCAGAGAGACATCTCCAGGATGGAAACAGCTTGATAAAAGTATTTATACAGTTGTGAGAAACCAAAGAAACAGAGGGACCAAAGGGAGGGAGAGGAGGTGGCCTGCTCCAGAAGGCACTTCTGGAGAGTTTGTCCCAGCTCTGAGGGCACTCCATCAGTCCTGAGGACTCCAAGGTACAAAACAGCCCAAAATTGCTTGTTCTTTCACATAGTGGAGAATGGGTGAATCCTAAACCAAGGTCTTTCACTGAAGGTGAGCCTTATAAGGGAACAGTGAAGAAACTAAGGGAAGATAGTGCTAAGGGAGCCTATGGGAAAGAGCCCAAGGATATTGTCAGTGGCCTGTCTGCTGACAGGTGGCCTGAGACTGCACAGCTCTAGGGTGACGGTTGGAAGGTGCAAGCCAGGAAGCATCCAGCAGGATAAAATACAGTTACACTGAGTCTCCCTGCTGCTTTCAGCAGTACATAGGCTTGGCAAAACCTACAGCAAAATGGTCTTCCAGAAGCCCACCTGGAATCACCAAACACGTTATTGTATCACACCAGATAATTTCTAGTTGCGATGAAGATGTAGTATGTAACAGGACAGTGCTGATGGCACGAGGAACACACAAAGTAGTCCTACCTGCATGAGCAGCGAAAATCTCTAACCTAGCAGCTTTCTCGTTTTCAACCAGTCAGTAAAGCAGCAGGGTTTGGCACAGCTTCTACATTAAAGGAAAAGTTTGTCGTCTCAGTGTAGTAGCTGGTTAAGAGGTTAACAAAGCCCCAAAGGTATGAACCGTATCCTCCAGATGCTGATTAAAACAAGGATGAGTTTATGAAATTCGGGGGGGAAAAGCCGCACCGGACTACAGCTCCCGGCATACTATGCAGCCGGACTACAGCTCCCGGCATACACCGCGGCTGTAATACAGCGCCCACCGTGTCCCGCGCTTGCAACATGGCGGCCCTCAGGGGCGGCTCGGGCCCGGACAGCGACATCGCCTCGGACTCGGACAGCGGTGGCGAAGCGGCCGCGCGGTTCCAGGAGGCTGCCTGGGACTGCGCCGCGCAGGCGGCGGCGGCGGCGGCGCGGGCGGAGCCGCGCGGGGGTGAGGGCGGTGGACAGGCTGGGCTCTGCTCCCCCGCTGCGGCGTGCCCTCCCCGGTCTTCCCTGCCCCGCTGCTCCGGTCCGGCCCCCTCCGCAGCTCCTCCTGACCCGCGGGGAGCGGTGTTCAGGCGGCAATTCCTCTCTGCCGCAGTGCTGGTGTCAGAACTGAAGGGGGCTCTGCCCGGCCCTCCCGAGGCCGTGCCTGGCCTTCAGCCGGGCCCAGAGCCCCTTCCCGGCAGTCCTGGCCCGTGGGAAGTTTCCCTTTCCCCTCATAACTGTTCTCCCCCGAAGGTGGCCCAGGCTTGTCTTTCAGGCGTTGTGCTTTAGGGTCTGACGTGTGCCTGGCGGGGGTTAAAGAAGTCCTGTCCGCAGGTCTCTAAATGTGCCTTTGCTACTTCCTTTTCAGGGGGCTTTAGAAAGGATCGTTTGCAGCCTAAAGATCAGCCAAGCCTGAGGTATTTTTGCTTCTGGTTTCAGGCTTAATGTTTCCCTGAAGAAAGAATTAGTGTGTCGTATTTGTGCTGCTTCTACTTTGTACCTTGTGATACTTCATACTGAAAGGGCCACTTCTGTTTAGGGAATTAGTCCAACCATAATCTGAAATTATGCTTAAATCTGGAAAGACTAATACGTTTTTTAAGTGTTTGGGTGAGAGCTGCATGTTATTTGCCTTGAAAGAGATAATCCTTGTTCTTATTTCAAACGGGCGTGAGGCGATCAGCTGTGAGGATGGTGTCAATGAGCTCCAGACGACTCCAGAGTTCAGAGCACATGTTGCAAAGAAACTGGGAACCATGCTAGACAGGTACTGGCATGCAAGGCTAAAAACATTTGTTCTATGGGTCAGTTACACTGATGTTTTTGTGTGCTAAAGCCAGGAAATTCAACATCTCGTCTCCTTCATTCCCGTATTAAGTACAAGCTTTCAGTATTCTGTGACCTAACCTTGCTGATATGCTGTGCCCATCTTGTCAAAACTCCATGCAGCATTTCTCATTGCCATTTGCCTCTGTGGTGCATGTGTTGTGGAGAGGAAAGATAATTTGAGTGCCTTAGCACTTCCATCCTGTAATGGCTAGCAGGAGAATCTTTGATTTGTTCTTACAATCTAAACCAGTACTTGATTCAGGGTTGTGCTGGCAGAATGTGTGGGACTGGGCTGCCACTATCTGTTGTTCAAGCATAGCCCTGGATACCTGGAATTCCTGGTGTTTAGAGTTGGCTTTAAAAATGCTGTTTTTAAACCATTCTTGTGGCATGCATTGCTGAGGAGAGAAGGCCTGATCTGCTCTGGAAACAGGGAGCTGAGGCAGCCTCACAAACAAAAAAGGATCTAGGCAACATCTCTCTCTAGTCCCAGAAATACACAAGTTTAGCTCAGTTTGCACAAACCTGTCTTAAGATCTGACTGGGGTTTTCTGTTTAGTTTCATCACTGTCTCAAAGAACTCATCGGGACCATCACAGACTTCAGTGGCACAGTCTGACTCTGAAGATGATGGTGAGTTCCAGTCTCAGCCATTGTGGCTGTTTCATGACTGTTAACTGCTGACAAGTGAGATGGATCCTGTCTGTCACCCGCTGTACATCCAACTAACTAATAAACATTTGCACTAGAAGAGTTTCTCTTGGCATCTGTGAGGGCTGTTACTTTGCAGCTCTGACCTCTGTGCCCTAAGTCCTCCAACATGATCCCAAATAATTGCTGTCAAGCTCTGTGGAAATACAATAACAGCACTGAGGATTCCAGGGAAATGGCAGTTGATTGCTTCTACCTCTGTTTTATATTGTACCTAAGACCCCTCTTTCCATACTTCAGGTTTTCGCCTCTTTTCTTCCTCTGTCCCTGGAGACTGTGGGAGACCAGAGCCTTGCCCTGCAGCAAGGAGAAGGCCACCAGTTAGCTCCAGGTAAGGTGCTGGCAGCTGCTTTGCTCCTCAAGTTCTCTTGCATCCCACATTTCAGAGGCAGCTGGGACTCCCACAAGGAAATAGAAGCTGAAGAGCTTGAGAAGTGTATATTTATGACTCTTTATATTTGATTAGACCAGAATTTTGTTTCTTTTTTAGTGCCAGGGAACTAGAAGGGTTTGTGGGAGATTTTCTTTCCCTTCCCACTGTGTGTACCTTGCCCTTCAGACTAGTTAAATGCAAACTGGAGGTATGGGAGTCCCAGAGCCACTGGGACTGGGTGTTTATCATGTTCTCATCTCAGATTACTCTGCTGTCCAAATTTTGGGTGAATTCAAGGTAAAAGTGCAACACAACTTCCTTCCCTCTTGTTACCTTTCCAGTGACACAGACAGTGACCAAGAGTGGCAAAGGTACCAGGAGGCTGCCGTGTCAGCTGCAGATATTCTGATGCAAAGTGGTTTTCCTGCATTGTCCCAGGGTTCCAACCAGGATCAGAGTCAGAGTTATGTAGAGCACAAGCAGAAAAAAAAGAAGAAAAAGAAAATCAGGAGAGAGAACAATATTCAAGAGAAAATAATAGACCCAGCAGAGTGTGACCAGATCTGCAAAGATTTGCCTTGGTTGGTGTCTACAAATGGCCAGCAGGAAAGACAGGACAGCAATCACAGAGAGAACTCAGTGCTGCTAGAAGCTGTGAAAAAGAAAAAGAAGAAGAAGAAGGAAAAAGAATTATGATTGCTCTGCAAATGGCAGGTGGCTGTGATGGATGAAGGAAGCTGAAAGAAAACCTAACAACAAGAGTTGCTGCAGATGAGGGAAAATTAATTGGCAAAGCTTGTGTTCTAGAAGCTCAGTGGCCTGAGAGACTGATGAAGTGACTTCCTGTGCTGTTGGGATCCCTGAGGAAGGGAACATTGTTCTCCTCACACAGCAGTTGTCTGTGCTGCTGCTCATGCAGGCCCAATCTAAAAGGATTAGATACTGTGCCAGACTTGCATGGCAGAGGGATGTAATGATAGCTGTATCCCTCCTTCACATCATGAAACCCTCCTGGAGAAAGTATATGATTAATTGAATTTAGTTTACATGGCAACAGGTGATCAACTCCTTTTTCTCTTTGCCTCCTTGTAGACTACTGAGAATAGCTCCAGCCCATAGGAGATTCATTTATCAAAAGCATCTTGTCAAAAATCAGAGCCCCTTATTTTTTCCCTGTGATCATCTCAACAGTCTGTTGTTGAAACCTGCTGTGTTACTAATCCCTCTGCAATCTGCACCTCGCCAGGGCCCCTGCACATAAACAGTGTGGGGTGAGCTGATTTCAGGGGTGGTATGAATGCATCCTATTGTTCCAGTTGTGTCCACTGAAATTTTTTTTCATGTATTGAGTTTTTTTATGGTATCTGTTGTTATTAAATTTTACTACGTTCTTGAATTTACTTAATTTGATAGGTTTTGTACAACAGTGACTTTCTTGCTGTATTCAGATTCTTGCCAGCAGACATGGAGGTGGCTCAGGATGGCTCTTTAGTTGCTGGGTGATCAGTGCTATGAATTTACTGCAGGGAGGACTTAAGCCTAGTTTAAAAACCACCTTGCTGTCCTTGCTTGGGTTAGTTCGTGACTTTTGTCTCTCTGAAGTACTGTGAGGTTTGGTAGTTTTCAGTATGACTCTTTGTCTGTTTATGCTTCCAGTCTTTCAGGAAATTAACTGTTATTGATAAATACTCTACTCCTGTTTTTAAGATTGTTGGGTTTCAGTAAATCCAACTTATTGGCCCAGTTCAGGAGACCAGAACACCAGATTAGAGAAACCTAAATAGTGAAGTGTAGCTCTTTGAGCATGGGAAATTGTTGTAAGATTCTTGCTCGTTTTTAGTCTGGAAAACACAGCTGGCATCCAAAAATAGAAAAGCTAAGTAGAAACTTGGCTTGTAATCTAACAGAATGTGCCAGCAGAAGTTAACTTGTCTCATGTGCAGTTAAAACTTCAGTGTACTGAAGTTTAAACCCGGGCTTTCAAATGCATGATGGCCTGAACATTTCCTTTTGCTTTGTTTTGGGTTTATTTTTATGCTAACTGGAAGTTAGATATATTTGCAACTGATGTACATGGGAAATTAGGAAACAATTCTAGGATAAAATTCCTCAGAGAATCTAGTTACTGGAATTGTTGATGGTATCTAGAGGAAGCTCTTACCAATGAAACTTTTAATGGACATCTGCAATTTTGACATTCCCAGATATGATAACTGAAGAGTTCACTATTGGGCTTTTTCAATTCTCCCTTCTAGTCTCAAGGTTTTTCTTTCACAGTTGAAAGAGTAGCTCAGTTTCAGTCACAAAGACAAAAAACTGTTAACTGGGGCTTTTTTCACATCTGGCTAATGGTATATCAGTGATATGGATGTTGAAAGTAAATAGAGAGGAATAATTAGAAGAGGAATTGTATAAGTAGATCCTTGCACTAAAACCCTTCACTTAGTGCAAGCAAGACTCTTAGACCCCAGGGCAGTTGTTTGCATATCAAGAACTACAAATCAAGCCTATAGGGAAGCTGAGAATGAGCCATGTTCTGTAAAATAAATCCAGGCTAAGTGTCTATAAAGAAAACTGAAGGAACCTCTACTCTCTGGGGAGCATGGGAACCCCCTAGGTGCTGGGCAGTGTCAGGGACCCAGTGGGGAATGCCATCCTGCAAATCATTCAGCAAGTCACACAAGATGAGAATCCGTGGGGTTAATGCAGAGAACTGGAATCTTCTTGCAGCTGTTAAAATTTAATTTCTGCATTTAAAACAAAGCAGAGCTATATCAAAAACAACCAAGCCATTTCCACTGGGATAGCATGATTTTAGAGCAGGTCGTTTTCAACTGAGAATGTTTAGTATTTTGGTAGTTAATTAAGGATTTGTAGCTTGTCAGTGATCCCATACTGACAGGTTTGTGCCAAGCCATTCCCAAATCTGTTTCCTGGTTATTCTCATTGCAGTCAGGAACCTCCAAGGTGTTGTTATTTCTCATAGTTCCTGTTGGTGCTTCCTTGCAGTAAAGGAGGAGAGTGTTTAAAGGTGGTGTCCCTCCTTTGGCAGCTCAGCTTTGCTCTTGCCAACATGATTTAGTCTGGTGTTGGCAGGTTTGTACAGGCCCAGCTTGAGCTGAGCTGAATGAAAGTCCCATGCATGCTCTGGCACTGTTGGGATTCCTTCCTGGACAGCCACAAAAGGATGTCTGACCATTCTGAGCTGGCTCCTGGGGTTTAGGTTTGCTGTTTTGGGGGAGGGGGGAGGCAGTGGATTTTAGCACTGCCAGCATCGTCTTTCTGTGTTCTCTGTCTTGAACCTGAGACGTTTTCTCTCCTGGAGGCAGCTGAGCAGAGGTTTGTGTGAGGCAGTGGTCACAGTGGTGGCAAACACGGCTGCAGTTGCACCTGGCAGGTTGGTCATGCCAGTCACCCATGAGCTACTTGGTGTGGTTACTGGGTGGAAGATGCCATCTGTGTGGAGATGAAGGTCTCAATGACATTGTGAGTGGATGGCAGCAGCTGGCTGTGGCTGTTGGTGGAGTCAGAGCTTTGGTACAGTACCAGACTGCTGGAGGACACTGTCAAAAGCACAGGCAGAAGTCAATTGCAAATTTTCAACAGTCCCCTTATTGTGCATGTACACCCCCCCATTTCCAGCATGGCTGCACTCTCCTGGCTTAGGGGCTTTTGTCTGAGTGTTTTGTGTGCTGCTAAATACCTGGCTTGGGTCCACAGCCAGCCTGAAAACATTGAGGGCAGCAATCTCAAGAGAGTTCAGTTCTAAGAATTCTAGCTGATGTCCTAGTTTTCCACTTATAACTGAGAAGACCCAATTGGAGTCTTCGTGAGGGAGTCTTGGGCTTCTCAGCCCTGAAAACTGCCTACAGGACTAGGTACTCATTGACACTGATTTTGTTGATATTTTTCAAGGTATTTTCCTTTGTAGATTCTGAAGGGGCTAATCTCCTTGGCCTTACAAAGAGTCTGCTCTTAGTCATTTCCTTATATCAACTTTTCAAACCCTTCAGGACACTGGCAGAGCCCTTTTAGGGAATTGTGAACACCAATTACCATTTTCTAACTGGATTTTACAGCGTTGTCAAGAAAAACTAGGCAGCATGTGGCTGAAGAGCCACAATAGTGGCTGCTGCTCTTACCAGCAGGGCTCGAGGTGAGACGTGGGCCTGGCTGAAGGTGCTGGATGTTTGTGTCTTGGTTCTGTAGATGGATTGTTGGTGCCTGTGACACTGGTGTGTGCATCCCAGACTCGGTGTGAGTCTCTGAGTCAGGTGTGAAGGCCTAGAGAAAAGAGATTTAATAGTGCCTGGCTGCTACATCCCCTCTAACAGGTGTGAGAGAAGCACTGAGCAGGTGCAGTTTCTGGGGAGTTTAAGTCCTCCTTGATGTTGCAGTGAAGAACTTGCTCTAGTGCCTCCAATCCTGCAGCTGGTACCAGCAAGGCCCAAAAACTCTTTGACATGCAAGGAGCTGCCTGCAGACTGGTGCAGTTCTCAGGTGGGAGAACAAAGGCTAAATAAAGGCTTACCTGTTTAGTTGGTGTCAGGTTGGTCAGGGCACTGAGATTGGCTGTGTCTGTTATCACCATGGTTTGTGGTAAGAGGCCTGTGTGTGTGTATTGGGTCACTTCAGACTTGGGGCCATAGAGAGCTGTACGTGAAAGAAAACAACATCATATGAATGCTGGAGCTTTGGTTGAGTTGTTCTCATGCACTGGGACCTGATGTCTTCAAAATGCTGGGAGTGGAGGGACAGGGAGATAAATGCAATTGAAAAATAATTTCATAATGAGAGTGACAATAACAGAGAAAGAAAATAGTACTGTAAGCCCAAGGACCCAGCAAATTCCACCACTGTTCTGCTGCTTGTGAAAATGTCTTTATTTTTGTTTACTTGAGCAAATGAGTTCACGTTCTTACCATGAGGGTTCTGTATCTGAGCCATGGTGGCCATGAAGGGGCTCTGGTTGATGTGACTCTGGACTTGCTGCATGAGGGGCTGCTGGTAGGATGGGTGCAGTTGCTGAGAGAACTGGACGGGCTGCAGGGTAGTGAGACTGCTCCCCATGCTGTTTATTACAGGAACACTCTGGGGCTGGGTTGAGGCCAGGCCTGGAAAACAAGGGCTGATGCCAGTGGTGTCCCACACTGCAGGAGGAGTGTGGCTGCTCTGCAATAGAGGCATCTGAAACAGTCATTGTGGCAGCCTGTCACTGCAGGGTGGTTTCAGATCCTGCTTTTCAGGTGTTCCCTTGGTTGTCTGTGATTAAGAATAGATTTCATACCTGTGAGAGCAAAGTGGAAATGTGCAAAAACTGCATAAACCCACCTCTGGTTTCCAGTGTTTGTTCCTGTCTACATCCTTGTGTACCAGTATAGCCCCTTTTCCAGTTAGTGATCACTGGTGAGGCCTTACTCAGAAATAAATTCAGAGCATCATCTCAGAGCCCAGTTAATTTTACTTATTTTATTTTATGAAGCTGTTGGCAACAGAGAGAATTAGGCTGTAGATGTCAAGTCACATGAAAGGGAGTTTAAATTCTTTTTTGCTAGGGCTGCCAAATCAAGGAATTTGAATCAGTGAGAGAAGTAGAAGGTTTTACACATTAGTGCCCATTTCCCACAACTGTCCAGACCCTGTTCCTGTAAATCAGCAAATCTCTCCAGCACTCTAATTTTATTTTTTTTTTGTTTGTTTGCACAGAATTAAAATCTATATCATAATCTTGGGAAGAAATGGAAATTAGTTCACAGCTGTCACTATGGAACAAAACAAGGCCTCTTTCTTTCTGGGAAGAAAGTGTAAGAGAAGTGTACATTTTATTCTCCTTTCTGTCATGAGATGCACTTTGGCAATAGACTAGTCTTGGAATGAAAAGAAATCTCATGAAAGTCCAGAAAAGCTGTCAAAGTGAAAAATATAAAAAAACAGTAGTTACTGCTGTGGATTCCAAAAGCATGTACTGCTCTTCACAGGAAGAGGAACAGGATGTTTTGTCTTGCAAGCACTATGAACATGCTTCAATGTTCATAATTTTAAGGAAGTATTAAATTTATAGTTGGAAAGATGAAGAGCAGCAAACCAAAACATCGGCATAGGAATAGATTGTAAAAATTCTTTACTCTTTAAATGTGGGTTTGTGTGTAATTTAATTGTGATGTGAACGAGGAACATCTGTCCTTAATAGCCCTGGTACTTGCAAACAGTGCTGCTGATCTTTGGTGACAATTTCCTCAGGTTTGTATCACTGCCAGCTTAGTGATAAGGCTTTGAAAACAGGGCAGGTAATTGTAACAATTAGAGGCAGCTGTTGGTGTGAATGCTGGAAGCAGAGTCACTGCAGCCACTACTCACCGATCACCAGGGTGGAGGCTCCCGTGTTGGTGAAGGCGGGTGCCAGGGATGGGGTCTCGCTGGCCCCGATTGCCATGACCCCTGGCAGGGATGCCATGATCAGGTTCTGGGTCTGCTGGCTCAGCGTGTGTGGGCTTTGCTCTAGGCTGTGCAGGGCAGTCAGGGTGCTGACAGGAGGGAGAGTTCCTCCAGGAGCTGATACCTGTGGGAAAGGAGAACCCTGAACCTGGCACCTGCAAGCAGGCGACTCCCAAAGCTGTGATAAACACCTCTCTTGCTGCCTGCTCTTCCCCCTTGCTAACTGGAAAAGCTTCACATACCCTTGTCTGCATTTTCTGTGTGCTCATCGACTAACTAGCACAGATCAGCTGTTGACATACTAAGAGTAAATCCTTGCTGGTTTAGTTGTTTCACATTTAAGAAATTGTGAGAATGATATCAAGCCCACTACATTCTCTATAGGGAAAGACCATCTTCTGTTCCATGGCTGAGGGCAGAAGGTGATGCTCAGAGAAATTAAGAGGCTCAGGTAACTTTACATGGTAATTCTAGTGGCAGAGTTCAGCATGGAATCCAGGAGTTCCTCTTTCCTTTAGAGACCTGTAGTCATAGTACTGTGGAAGAGCAAAAAAGCATTCTAATTATTTGGCTGATAGAGAAAGTTAAATGCCTTATATTATACTTCTTTTCTCTCCCCTCAGACAAAAAGCTGTAAGGAATCTCTAGTAAGAATAAGCACCAAGAGGTTAAACAGTGGGACAAACAATCTTAATATCAGGTTTAGAAGACAGACATAGATTTTCAGGACCTCATTAAAAGGCTTACTTTCTTCAGCAAGAGACCAGAAAGCAGTGAGTGATGATATTTAAATAATACTTATTTTTGGTGACTTTAACTTTGCCTCAGGCCAGCCTGCACTAATGCAAACTTCTGCTAACTGTTTCTCTGAAAGCAAGGAAATGTGCAAACTGAAAATGATCAGTCATGTAGTTCTGGTGCTTTGTTGTTAATGATGTGGGAAAAAGTCTGGTCAGATCTCAGAAGGAAATTGGCATTGAAGAGGCAATCTAGTTATCCAGTACATGTCTGCATCCAGGTGTTTGGCTTCATTTTTACAGGTAAGATAGATGTAAGTATGGATCTGTGTTCTAGTAATCCCACTGGTATGATCAACTCGCTTGAGATGGGTAGAGTTCAAATGACAGAGATGAGATTAGAATCTCTCTGTGGAAAGGAGGAGAGACTAGGCTTTCCTGGGAAGAAGGAAATCTTGTCATACCCTGAGTGGTGTGTTTCCAGAACAGACTGTTTTAATTGCTCATAAGGAAATGTCTTCTTGCTTTCATGCTCTTAATACCTGCCCTCACCACAGTCTAGAGGGCACATGTATCTCAGGACTGTTGATCTTACATGGTGACTCTAATGTAACATATTGTTACATATGACTATGAAACATAAGAAGGTGGGTTTAAGAACATTCTAGAAAAAAATACTCATGAATAGTTCATATTATGACCACAGGCAGATGGCCTGACATCTTCCAGTCAGCAGAACTGAAGTATCCATCACTTACCAGCTTAGTATCTGTGCTCAACAGGTTCTGGCTGGGCTCCAGTCCAGGGGGAGAAACCTGATGCAGGATGGTTTGGGTGGTCACCATGGAGCTGTTCCCATGGTGGTTGCTGCTGGAGGACTCTGCCTCGCTGGCTGGCTGTTGGTTGTACCTCACCCCTGCATCACAACAGGAGGGAAACTGGTTGTCACAAGTGAGAAACTGAGAAACTTAGGCAGGCACTAAATTCAGTTTCCTTTTTGGGCACTTGCCACGGATGTTTGGGCGGATACTTAATGGTCGGTAGAGGAACCAGAAGAACAGGCATTCTTGCACCCTGCCCTGACTTTCCCCTGTAATTTGGTGTAGCTGCTTCCTCAAATACTGACTGGCTGTGAATGCTGCAGGGAGCAAGCCGGGTTCACTGGAAACCACCCTTCTGGATGTGGCTGTAGAGAGGAGTCTTGGTGGGATTATCTCTTCCCAGAGCAAGAGCAGCCCCCAGCTCTGGCCTATGAAGCTGAAAAAGCTGTGCTCTTTTTGGATGGAGAACGACTTCCTCATGCCTGAAAACTCTGTCACAGAGTCTGATGGGGTCGGTATTGAAAGGAGTAAAGGACACACATGACTGAAAGGGCATGGAACTGACTTCTGATATGCAGTGATGACTCCTGGAACAGGAAGTTTGGGATTGCTGCCTACCAGCTGGGAGGCCTTGCAATAAGTGAGAAGCTTTGGCTGTGGGTTTTGGTACTGAATTTTATCACCCTTGACATTCTAGCCACTCTCCTCACTCAGAGACATGGTCTCTTTGTCACCTTTGCTTTTCCTTTGTAACAAATCTACTTTTTCTATCTGTCAATTCATTTCCTAAAGGGCTGGACTTGGGAGATGGTGTGGGTGACTGAGTTTGGGGAGAATCACCCCTCTTTCAGATCTTCCTCTGGTTGTTTCTTACCGTGAACTTTGCTGGGTGAGAGAGCAGGTGGTGGCTGGAGGGAGGAAGAGTTGTGGGGAGTTAGAGGGGGGGCAGAGGTGGGTTGTGGTCCGCTGAAGGTGTCCATGGCTAACTTGTGCCGGAAAGCCTCCTCCTTCCTGCGATTGGCAAACCAATTGTAAACTCTGACCTCTGTCACCAGATTTGAGCCCAGTCCCTGGGCCTGAGATGGGGAAACACCTCTCTGAATGCACTCTGCCCTGTTGGGGAAAGCACAAGAAGAGCCTTGCTGAGCTGGGCTTAGTCAGAAACACAAAGTAAGTGCACGGCCCTAAGTGGCTATAGTCTGGCTGTGTGGAAGGGTCCTGCAAGACCTGAGGCATTCCTTGTGTTCAGTGGACAAGGAATGAATGATCAGTTGTGGCATTTAATTTAAGCGTGGCTGGTGTCAGTGGTGACACTCAGTGCTGTACCTTTGGCCTGCCTCCCAGTGTCACCAGCAAACACCAGGAATGCAGAGGGACCTTGCTGTGGCCCTCTTTCTCAAAGACACCCACCCACCCTTACCTGTTGCACTCTTCCACCAATGCCTCCCTCTCCTCTTTGCTGGGGTTTTTCTGCCTCTCATAGGCTTGGAATAGGATCTGTTGTGAGGCAGGACCCCACTTAAAGCGGTTTCTTCTTCCCTTCTTGGTGGGCAGGTCATCTCCCATGGGCTCGTCTGTCAGTATACCCTGGCCAGCATGTGTGAATTCTGCAAGCAGAAAGGGGCAAGGGAATTTTTTCCTTGGAAACAATGGGGAGTAGGGATGAGCAAGGGAGAGCAGAGGCCTTTCTGAAACCGAGACAGGAGAGCAGTCATTGCCATACTTACGCTGGGCCACCTCTCGCTGCTTCCGGACGTACCAGGTGTACAGGGCTGCCCGTTTTTGGGTTTTCATGGGAGTGCCCTTGTTAAGGTGTTGTGAGAGGTGGGATTGGTTCAGACCAGTAGTGTCCACCACCTCACGCTGAGGGATGTTATGCTGCTGGAGGTAAGACTTCACCATCTTTGCTACTCGCCAGGGATCCTCTCTGGAAGGAACAGAAAACTCAGGAGAGAGAAATCAAACACCTGCTCTCAGCATACCTGGATTTCAAGGAAGTGTAGTAGTAGCTCCTGAGGGGCACTTGTCAGTCATCACCATCACGTTTGGTGAGGCCAGAGTGTTCATTGGCTGCAGGGGAGAAGGCTGTTCCTTAGTGTGCTACCTTGCTCAGTTTTGACTCTGCATGGCATTGGAAATAGAGTGCAAAAGATGTAGCACTGGCTTCCTTTCAACTGCTCTCTGTACACACTTCAGTCTGCCCTTAGGAGAGACTTCGGTTACCAGGGTAATATCCCAATACACAGAGGCAACCTTTCTCTTCCCTTTCCCTCCATAATTTTTCTTCTCTCTCCCCCTCTCTTTAAGGCATATGGGGCAGATGTACTAAGTTTTCCAAGACAGATTGATTGTGATACCAGACCGAACTTGACGCATGCCCTGATTGTGGTTCAGGTTGGGTTGCCTTGCAATGATTCAGCAAATGGAAACAGGCTGTCATTATACTGTGACATGACAGCTCTGTATGCATATATATGACAAATCATCCAGGATTGTGTTCTTACACATCTGCTACGTGTTACCCAAACACATTGATTCACACCTAGATCTACTCGGAACTTCTAAATGCAATATAGAACTACAGACAAAACACTAATACCTCCTATTGCTGCCCTCCTTTGGGTAACAGCTGAGGGAATAGAACTATTTGAGGCCTGCTCACAAAATCTGAGAAACTGTTTGGGATTTTATAATTAATGTGAATCTCTGTTTTTTATGATCTCCAGTTGGAATATCCATGAAGGTTCCTGAGGAAAATAGAGAAAACACAACTGTAACTTCATGTGTATTGATTTTGCCACAGCTGAAAGTCACTGTAGAAATAAAGATGTGAAACCTGTCAGTCTAAATCCAAACAGTGCCAAAGCACCTCTGCAGAATAGCCCCTGGCTCTCTTTGAACAAGAGCATCTTTCTTTGCCTTCTGTGTGAAATGTCTGGAGGAAATGGTTTGCAGTGCTGTAGGAGGACACTGGTGTCATATTCAACACCAGCATCAAAGGAGCAGTGGGAGAAAAAAAGGTACCTGGGATTGTGAAGAAACTGTCACAAGAGCACACCTCTGAGCAATAGGCAGCAACTGTGCTGTTCATTGCTTTGTTGACTCAGGAGGTTGCCGGAGGCTGCACAGTGATAAGGAGAACAAAGTCCACACCTGTTCTCTCAGTACAAACACCCTTATCTCTGTTCCCCTGCAGCCCCTCTCCCAGTGGCTGCATAGTCCAAGGAGCAAACTCCACAGCAGTTGAAGTGTGACAGGAATGGTGTAAGTCACAGCTTTTTGAAGAACCTGCTTAAAATAGAACATTTATTTCTCTTTTACGTTGGAGCACTTGTCATAGAGGTTTCTGGTTTTCAGCATCTTCCCTTAACCATCTTTGTCTTTCGAAGGTTCAAATTGAGCTGAATTTAAGAAAGCTTTTCTTTCCTCATGTGTTTTTTTTTTGTTTGTTTTTTTTTTTTTTTTTTACTCCTGCTGCCTTAACTAGTCTCCTGCCTTTGTGCTTGTGATAGTCTGGCCAGCACCTGCACCCTGCATTCATTGTCCAAGTCCCTGTGTAGAGGAGGGAACCTGGTCTCGTAGATTTGAGTTCTGGCTCAGATAGGAAGAGGAAAGACTGTGCTGCCGCTGATGGAAGCCTCTGTTACGTGTTAGTTCCTTTCTGCACCCCAGTCGAGTCAGTTTTGTCTCCCCTGTTGAGATCTTCTCTTTGTGGCAGGAATGAACCAGGAAGTGTCTGTGAGTCTTTTCTCACAGTGGTTAAAGACTTGTGGGTTTTGTCTCCTTTTGACACAGCAGGGAGCTTTGTGATGCAAAATAGTGCAGGGAATCTTAGCACATCGTCTGTGATTTCCTAGGACAGTTGTATGAAATCCTGGCTACTTTGTACATTGTCAAAGGCCAGTCTGCAAAATCAATGCAGCAAGTCCTTTAGGCCCAAGGCTACACCACAGTCCAAGTGATGTCAGCCTGGTCAGTTGAACCCTTCCCCAAATACACAATTCACCTGCAGAGCCTCCATCACAGGACATCAGATGTTGAAACCTTTTCTCTTTCACTGGCTATAAGACTCTCATTGACCATCAGAGGGAAGGATTTCACTCTCTTCTCCTGCTTGTTGTTATAGTCAGATCTCAATTGTTTCAGTGAGTCAGAACTGCACAAATGGGTCTGCCTTACTCAAGCTCTCCTTCCCTATCTCCAAGATTTCTTTCTGCCTTTTAGTTTCCCTGTCTCCTGAGATGCAAACTGACTCCCCAGGGTCTTGTTCTCCAGGGTCTAATTTCTGTCTCCTAGTTGGTTTCACTCTGGTAGCTTTTACTTCCTTCTTCTGAAGTCTTGCTCTCCTGCTCTCAGTTGCTTATTACAATGTGAGCATAGCCCTTTCCCATGGCTCATCCCCACCACAGGGGCCAGGGTCCTCTCTCCGTGTCGGCTTCCCATTTTCTTAGTTCTGAGGTCACTTTTTAAGGGCGTTTTCACCTCCCTTTTGTTACCTGAACAATAAGTAACCCAGGTAGTTAGTTATAAACTCAAAGGGAACAAGAGGCTGGTTGATAATTTATAGCAACATCTCAAATTTAAATGGAAAGTAAATATCAAGTTGTTAGCATTAAAGAAAACCCATTCCAGAGAGCTGGAGATGTAACATTCAGGGGACCTTCTCCCTCCTTCACTCTTCCTGACTTTTTCCTTTGTTCTTTTCTTTCTTATCCTCTTCCTCATTCTTTTTCTCTCTCCTTCTTTCCTGTTCTGATTCTCAGGTGAGAGAGAAGCCTTCAGTTCCCTGAGGTGGGTTCTGAATTGCTGCTTTGGACCAGACCCTGCTCAGACAGAGGTTCAGAGCTGTGAAATGCTCAGGACCATCCCCTGGCCCTTTCCTCTGGAGCTGCTACACAACCCAGTGCACAGCCTGAGCCGGGCTAGGCAGAGGGAAGGTAAGACCATTCATGCTGGCAGTGTTCCTTTCTGTTGAACTTGGCCTAGTTTGCCTCATCTTGGTTTATATGTGGAAATGAAAGGGGTGTGGCAGTTTCATCTCCAGATTCCCCAGCTAGAGTCTAAGCAGGGGGAAAAGACTGAACCTTTGTCATTATATATATTTGTTTTCTTTTTTCCTCCTGGAAAACATGCTTTTATCCCTGCCTCCAGGGGAAATCTGTTGCTTATCTCAATTTCTCTCTTTCCTAATGGAATTTCACCCCTTGCCCTACAGGTGGATTGTTGCTATACCTCTCTCCCTTTGCTTTACCTGCAGTAGTATGAACCCTTCCCCCAAGGTAGCCTCCTTCTTGCTTTATACTCTGGAAATATCTGGGAGTTTCTCCACACAGCTCTACCTCCCTACTGAGTCATTTATTTCTTATCATAGATGCAATTTGTTTTCTCTGTGGATTGATATGGAAAGAATGTTTTTATTCAAACTGTAAATCTACAGGAGATCAGTGAGACATATGAAAGGACAAAAGGAAATTATGTTAATTCCCCATTAGAGAAACCTTTATCTGAACTGCTTTTAGCACGTTTTCTCTGTAGGGATAAAATCTAATCAACACTGTGGGTGCACCCAGTTCTGTGGGTGTATCTTCTCTACATCCTGTTCTACTCAGCTTCAACCAGAGCTTTTAAGACTGTGGTTTCAGCTTCAGTGGTCCTGTGAGGACATAGTTAGTCTCTTGGTGCTGTCAACTTTTTCCCTTTGCAGCTCCTGGAAAGCCTAATAACAGACAGTTTTCCTGATTCTACTTTCTAAGCAATGGCTGCTGCAGTTACCACAAAGACTTTATTGTATCAGCGGTAGCTGCCTCCAAGTCAATCTCTCTGTTAAAATCTGGTCTGCAGACCAGGAATTGTTAATAATGCCCAGAGAGGCTTCTGTCTAAAGGCAGAATTGCCTCCATCTGGTTTCTGCTTTGAAACCCCTGTGTAGATGCTGAAATAGCTTTGCAAGCATTGACCTTTTGCTGGAAATCCCTGGGCATGGAGATTCTTACCCGCCTTTCTTTTATCTATTGCTAGAGATCATTTCTGTCATAGACTGTTCTGCCCTGCCTTACAATACTTCAACACTGTTCAAAGGACATTACTGGTAGGCATCTATTAATGGAAAGGTTTGATCTTAAAACCAAAAAAATGCTTATTAGTAGGTAACAACTTCTTAGAATATTATCAACTCCTGATACTGGTTCAGATGCTTTGAATAGATTTTTAGACACACTGTTGCTTTGGTGAGAAATTTGAAACATGTCAATGCAGGCTTCCTACTATTTCCATTTTAACTTGATTGATTTCGATCTATTCTAGACCTCGATAAGTATACTTGTAATTTTTTGCTGAAACTGAGGCTTCTGGTCCCTTCATACTGTCTTCAACAGCAGAAGTGAATTGCTCTATCCTGGGGTGAGGGAGACTGATGACAGAGAACTCTGATGTTTCAGAGTAAATCTTGTGTAATTAAGAGACAGTGTGAGGCTTAGGAGATCCCTGTCCTTACCCAGTCTCCTCTGTGCTGTCTCAGAGATTTAGGTAGGTCCTAGAATTTGTCTGTACCTCAGTTTCTGTTTGTGAAATGGAAATGCTGCTCAGTGTCAGACTGTCTGACTGTTCATCAGAAGGTGTTAATGTCACAGGTTTGGAAGAGAGGTAAGACTTGTGGTGGGGCTGTAAGCACAGAGAAGACTGGCAGCAAGTTCCTAGAAAGGCAGGGAGGATCAGAAACCAGAAATCATGCTGAAATGAGGGTGACAGGAAGGAATTTGCTGCATCCGTGTGTCTGTACTTAGATCACAGCAGATGTCACTTCAGTCCTGCTTCACCCATTCATTAGTGAAAAAGGGACAAAGTCAGGGGGTCTTCCTCAACTTCCATGGCTTCCTTTCTGGAGAGATACTTAATAAACCATCAAAAGTTAATGATCAAAAAGCTTATCAGGGTCTTTTCATCTATAAATTTATAAGACAAAAGAGAAATAATAAAGCCATTGGATAATTAGTAACTAGCCAGGGCCCGCCCGGTGCCACTGGGCTCAAACTGCCCCAAGACCTGTACGCAGACTCAGGAAGATGAGAAGGAGACTAGGATGAGGGGAGGAAAAAGCGTGGGAGGCAGAGAGAGAATGAGGCAAGGAGACAACAAAATGGGAGGAATAGCAGCAGAAACAATAATGAGGAGAGAAGGGAAATAGGTAAAAAGAATCTGAAAGATGTAAAGAAAGTAGAGAAAACTTAAAGATGTGGCAGAGCTGGAAGTGGGGAAGAAATGAGACATACTGGGCCAGAAAGAAGACTGAGTTACTGGGAATGTTTTCCCCACCCAGGTAAGAGCAGTGAATTTTCCTCTCTTGGGTTCTGCAGAATCATCAACTCCCAATTTGCCAGGGAGCTTTCTTTAAAGTATTTTCAGTGAATGCTAACTCTTGTCATGCTGTTTTCTTAGCTCTGGCCTTTTGTGGTGGGATTTGATGTTTGCTTCTGCTGTATTTTCTGTTTATTTCCTTTGCATGTGGAAGAGAGTGATCAGAAAGCCCAAGAAATTCCCTGGCTGGATTTCTAGTGAAGATTTTAGGTGCAGGATGTTGCTGCACTTCTGTCTTCTATCAGATTGTCATTTCAAAATAGCCCCAAAACAGGCAAGAATCTGTTGTGATAGATGGTTGGCTGGGCCTGATCCTTGCTTGGACAAACCTCTTGGGTCTCCCATGCAGATTGTATCCCAGTAAGAATCCTAGATGAGAAAATGGGTGAATGTTTCTCTGAGTCTTTTGTGAGGCCATTGGTTCAGGGAACTTTCCATGTCTTTTGGTCTCAAAAAGGCTTGTATGCAAAGGCAAATTTGTGTGGCAGCAAACCCTGTAACTGTTGCTGCGTATGTACTTTGTAACTGTGACCGGCAGTAGATGGTAGAAGCATTGTTCTGTCCAGGTTTTAACCTCTGCATGTATTTGTAGTGTGCTTTTTACAAGAAAAATCCCCACTGAAGTCACAGAACTTCACACTCAGAAGAACGACAAGGACGAGGTCTCTTGATTTGTCTTTGGTCAATAATCTATAGCAAACCCCAATGAAATTAACACTATCATTCTCCTTAAATACAGGAAGGAAATGTTACAACTTCACTGTATCATCCGTACAAATATAGCACCAGCTCAGAGTGACCAGCTTTTTTTTTTTTTTCTTTCTTTCTTGATGACTAAAATTGTGAATTCTATTAAAAATTTAAATCCTAAACCCTAGCATTCAGTCAGAGAGATGGGAGTTATACAGGCTTTGGACTATTCTGAAGCCTGATGCTATAAGCATGTCAAATATGTAATTAGGCTCCATAGCTTGCTTTATGCATTTTAAGTGAGATAAAAGGAAAATCTGAGCATTTATAAAGCATTTGGGGGTATTTGGAGGCTGCTAGTCCTGGCACGGATGAAGACTGTCTCTGTGCAGCTAGACCAATTGTGAATACTAGGGACTGAGGAGAAGGGGAAAGGGAAAGAGAGTTCGAGGGAGAGTGCAAGAAGGAAGAAGAGAGGAGCAGTAAATCTGTCCTTACTGTAATAGTCTTTCCACCACAGCCTTCTGGTGAGCAGCCTCCTCAGGGCTCAAGTTTTCCAGCTCCTTCATTATTGGAGGGGTAAATTCCTCCCCGTCATCTGAGGTTTCATCTTCTGATAACCTGGACTCCCCCATTCCGTTGGGGAGGTTGGGGATGTCGGGACAAGGCTCCCCTTTCTCGGTCTGGAGGGCATTGATAGCACGCTGACTTTCACTCTGGAGCCCGTAGGGTTCCACTTCACTCAGTGCCTTGATCAAGGTCTCCTTGGTCAGCCCCGACTCCAGCAGCGCTTCCAGCAGCTCCACTTGGAGATGAGTCAGCTTCGAGACCATGGTCTTCAGCCTGGTGTCTCCTGGGTTTGAATTTCGGGTTATCCTGCTTCCAGCTTCCTTACACCATGTTCCTGAGGTAACACGCCCGACTGTCAGGAGAGTGGGCACAGCACGGCCTCCTGCCTTTACACCCCCCACAAAAAACAAAATACAAAATTGAGCCACTTCAGACCCCCCACGACTGTCCTGAGCCAGTGCTGATAAAGGGACCCTTGGCTATCTGTTTACATTGGAGCAAATGTAAATTCTCCAAGGTTCATATTTATCTGTGTGCTTTAGCAAGTTACTGAACTTTGGACTTCAGCACTGCCGTTGCAGTTCACAAAGTGCAGAGGGAGAGAAAGCAGGGGGAGGGAGAAAGGGAGGGAAGCAGGAGAGGGAAGGAGAAGAAAATGAAGGGATAGAAAGTCTGCAGCATGGAAAAGTGAGCTATAGAAAGAAAACTAGGAAGGTGGGGATGGAGAAGCATGGCTTACTTCTGGCCCCATTAGTTTTGGAGAAGGAAGGAAGTAGAGTAGCCAAAAGGAAGAGCTGTGCTTGGCTGCCCATGGTTCAGGACGAGCTGCTGCCGTTGGAATATTGCAGAACCTGCTTGGAGCTCTGGCAGTGGTGAAATATAGCCAGTGTCAGGCCTTTGGGCTGAGAGAGCCACACTGGCAGCTGCACTGGCCTTTGTGCAAGCCCCAGCAGAGGGGGAGAAGCAACCACTGGCTTTATATGAACATTTCCAAGGCTCGCAGGATGTCCTGAAGCTCCGGCTGACTTCTGTGGCAGTGCATCAAGTCTTAAGTGACTTTTTCAATTCTGACTTGGGCTTGCTGGGTATCTTGATGTGCAAATATTAGTAGTGCCTCCATTTTAACTTGCTATGTTTATTGCTCAGTTATGAGCAGGAGCAGTGTTCCCCCATAATTTGAGAGATTGCAGGGCTTGCCCCTCTGAGCTTGTGATTCAAGTATTTGATAAGGGATAGCCCTGGGTGTTGGGTCATGCTTAAAATCCCTGCTCTATCATCAACTGCCCTGCTGCTTCTTTTGAGTACCCTGGGCAGGCTTGTGGTTCCCCTTTATCATCTACCTCTATCTCTTCTTGATACCAACCCTGCTCTGAGGTTCTGCTCCTCAGAGATGATTGAGGATGATTTCCTAATCATAATCCCTGTTGGATTGTTGGATGATTTCCTAATCATAATCCCTGTCTTGTCTGGAATTGCTTAATACAGTTCTCCAGGAGTCTTTATGACTAAATCGTCTTTTCTGGTCTTAAAATGATATAGATGAATGTATCTACTTTGAGAGGCTAAATTAGGGAGTAACTTGACATGCACATGTGGGCTCGATGCATGAGTGTCTCATGAGAATGATTCCTTGGAGGATGTAAAGCTGATCTCAGTGGAGGCTTGCCAGGGGCAGCTGCCTCTGTCCATACACTCCCATCAAGCCTGAGCTAAACGGAGCCTGGTAGGGCTGTCCCCAGACCGGGCAGTGTCCCAAGACAATGCTGCAGAGGACCTTGGCCCCTCTTTTCCTTTGTGGGCACCACTGGCCAAGCTCTGCAGGCTCCTGAGTCAGCAGCTGCAGGACAGTTCCTGCAGACGGATCCTCTTCCCTCCAAGCACCGGGCGGGACTGTGTTAACTCTTGCCTTTTCTTTCAGATCTGGTCTGCGCTCAGAGCACCACGTCCCCTCCCTGCCGGGCGTTCCTAAAGCTCTAATGGATACAGACGACTTTGTGTGGCTAAAAAGGAATAAAGATTCCGAGTTTATGTAAAAACATTTATTGTAATAAATATTCATGCGAACGTAAATGTAAAAAGACAACTTCAGCTTCTAAAGATTTTTTTGGGGTCATGCTCTTAATAAAGAGTATTTAAAGAATGGTGAGCATTTTTTAGCATTGTACTGTCAGTGTGTTGATACAATTTTCACACATTTTATTTGTTATTAGAGTTGTCCTTTATCCCCTCTCCCCACCCCAGTAGACATGACAACATTACTGGCTGATAACAGTAATTTTCAATTGTAATTACAGTATCCAGCTATGACATACAGTTTCTGCATGCTCTGGCCTTATAATTCAAGGATTTTGCAAGCAGACAACAGATTGTGGAGCTCTTGCAATATGTGACAGAGGAGATGCTATCATTCTGTGTTACTTATTTCTGCCTCTCTTTGGCATCATGATCTCTTCTATAAACCAAGGTGGAAAATACTACCGCTATTCTTGTTTAAAAGATTGTCAATATTCTGTTGGTATATAAACCGGTTGAATGTTTGAGGAGGGATGGGGACACAGACGATTAAGGTTAAACAAAGAACAGCAATATTTGTCAATGGAAACTGTAAAGAGAAGAAAGCATAGCAACAAATTATGTCTATATTATGTGGTTTCAAAGATTCCTTATGCACCCAGAAGTCCTGATGCTGCTGCTTGAAGACCTTCAGCCATGGAAGCTTTTTTAGAAACCGGTGAACTTTGAAGTCTATAAAACCAGAAATGAAAAGCTGTTTATATGATAGGACCTCCCTGAATGCTATAACTGGATGGCATGTGGAGAACACTTACCTGAACAAGGAAACCCTTCAAATACTGAGGAGGAGGTACATATTCTCTATCACTTTATCCTGAAGGGCTTTTCCCTTGGTCTATTAGAATTGTCCATTTAAAACTACAGGAGCCTGGACAATTAGCAAAAAGCCAAATAAATTTACCCACTTTCATCTTTCCATTCACTGGAACCTGCCAGGCTGTGCCAGTGACTGGTTCAGCCCCATTAAGTATTTCAGATTCCTCAGTGCAGGAAAACTAGTGAGGTTTTCAGTGTTTCTTAAACGTTATAAAAAGCTAGTGGTCAGGCTGAAGGGGATTCCTGGTGTGAATTAGCCAGCCTCCTTATCTTATAGCCTGGCATTAAGGATTGCAATATCATATTCTCAGATTATTACAAGTGCAGTTGTGAGGTGATGAGAGAATAACATAGGACAAGGGTGGAGGCTTTAACCAGCTAGATCATAGTTCTATTGGAGGAAGAGCTCAGTTGCAGAGTACCATAACCAGAAAACGTTCTCCTGTAGCTGAATTGTACTCGGGGATTGTGCCTTGAGGATGAATATTTGAAATAAGGGGTCTTGGGTTTCCTATACCCATTTTTATCTATTACCAGTGCTTACTGTATGTTGATTTCCTTAATTGTAATGATTTCCCAGGCCACAACTTGATTCTGAAGTCACTCTAGTTAATATGATCTTGGTAATTGTAACAGGGGAAACTTAAAGTTTGAAGACAACAAGTAATACCTGCTCATTTTTCTCTTGTTTGCGGTATTTGGTTCTGTATTAACTGTTTCAAAGTAATCTCTTCTCCCCTGTATCTAATAGAGTAAGTGAATTACTCAACACTGAAAACACTTCATGAGAGTATGAATGGGTACACAATTGGAACATTATTCTTATTTTACATGTACTGGTCTATATTCTGCTTATTGCACTAGGGCAAATCCACAGTAAGGGATATCAGAGTCCTGTAAACAATATGGAAGGCAGAACAGACTCCCAAAGCCTGACTCCTGTATCAACACCATTTTTACCTCTGATGTCTTAGTTTACTGAATTATATCCGTTATTAAGTGTACATGATGAAAAATACAGTCATTTGCTCATACAAAGCCAGTGCAATGTGGCTTCGAGGAGCATACAGAGAAGGAAAAAAAGCCTAAATACATTTATGATAAAAGTTCTACTAGAGGGAGCCCATATAGTTCCCTGAATAGGGTGCTAAAATTGCCATTGGCAAATGAAACACAGAGAAATGGTTATTTTAATAATTCTTTACCATTTTACTGTTCTTCCTGCTGTGACTGCTAAATGCTTTACTGGCCTGAATGACATTAACATAATCCCCTTCTTGAAATGTAAGAGCTGTTATGATAATGTTCACCCTTATTTCTATTATTGGGGGGAAAAAAGCTACATGAGTATCAAAACTGATTATTATTTGTGCATTGGGAGCTTAGTTACAAAAGGCACACAGGAATGTGAAAAATCTGAGATAATTGTCATTTATACGTTGTTTTCATAGGGTTGTATTTCAGATCTTTGTGCAAACCCTGAGTATCTCAGTGGGGAAGGACTTGCTTGAATACATGGTTTTAATGTTTCAAATATATACCCATTTAGGTTCTAATGTAGTAATCTTTGGTGTAAATGTGTGATTATAATTGAAAAATGTGATTTTACCGAGAAGGAAGCTAGGTTTTTTCATCAGTGGGCTCGACTGGATGCAGAGCTTGGAGTTGTGGTGTGGTAAATCCATGGGGCAGAATGGGTTTAAATTACAGACTTTCTCTACACATTCCTTTACCTGTATACAGAAACAAGACTGTGTCCCCCTTCCCAGTCATCTGCCATTTTCTCCCTCCACTTATACCCTGTTTCCACCAGGCTGAGCGTGAGGCTGGAGAGCAGGAGTAGCTCTGGAGTTGGGTTATGAAGGACTTTCCCACTAGGTGGTAGTGAAGAGAATCGTGTCACACACGGTCAGTGCACGTTTTAATTAGGTTTATAAAGGGGAATCCCACAAGGATCTTACAAGCAAATAGCCTAGTGCTGCTTCCACCTATACAGTTAGAAGTGGATCTCTTGATTTTTGGGGTTTTTTTCCTTTCCTTTTCTTCTCATTTCCATTCTATTTGTTCCTTCCTAAACAAAGCAGGGTTGACAACTATACCTGTCATGTCCTTTCCTGAAAGGTGAAGGGTCTACATGAAGCTCCTTTGGTTCTTTCCACCTCCATTATAGCAGAATCAAGACATGGGTAGCTAAATGTCATCTGCTGACAATTAAACAACTTGGGGGTGAGGCCTCTTTGTAGCCAGTACTTTAATCTGATTTTTCTCTACCACACTTGCCTCTTAGAGATGCCCTTCCAAATATGAAAATAGTTTTTAAAAGGGTTTTGTTTGCTGCTAGTTCTGAAATATCTTGACAGGTTTAAGTAAAGCATCAGTCTACATCAAAGGTTCCAGGCAGAACAGGTATTTTGGGAGGACTTTGTAATGTCAGAGTAAATTGTCACTGAAATTCAGACTAAAGCTCTCTTTTAGGTCCAAAGAAACGACTGTACAAAAGATACACTGAGAAAATTATCTGGGGAATGCAAGCAGTGCTCCAGTTTGCACTGAGAGCAGATGCTGGGTCTGCAAGGAGGAATAAATTTCTCCTGTGAATTCATCCCACCGCTATCCTGTAATGATAGAGCAAGCTTGCAAAATCATTTAATAGTCTAGTCACAAAGCCGGAGATGCTGGAAAGAAACGATGCTTTAATTGCTCATCAGCTATAAATCATTTGTGCCAAATTAATGTGCTGGAAATTTTGCAAGACTGAGAAACTGGAAGCTATTTCAATATGAACACAAAGCAGAGATACTGTTTCATAGATACCAGTATCAGTTTTACATCCTATTCTCAGGAAAAAAAAAATAGGAAAGGCTCTTTAGTATCAAGACAAGGCTGAAGCCCTGATTTTATCTTTCCCTGCATTGATTTAAAAGGACAGAGACGTTATTTTCTCTTGTTACATTTACTCAGTTATAATCAATGAAAAGGGTAGCACAGACAGGCATTCCAGACACTCAGGTTTGCACCACAGTAGCGTGAGGATTCCAAATTGTTAGTTATCTAAGCATTTCTGCAGGTCTTTCTGCTGTGCTGAGGAGAACAAAAGCAGGGAACTTACCCATTGTGCAAATTCTACCTGGAGCCTGAGTGTTTTTTTAGATGGGGGATATGTGTATATGGGAAC
>JACBWW010000031.1:1122980-1242434 GCA_020086605.1 Lanius collurio | reverse complement strand
GGGGGGGGGCTGCACTGGGGGCCGGGGCATGAAGGAGCTGCCGGCTGAGGGGCTGCGGGCTGAGGGTTCAGCGCGGCTGAGGGGGAGGGATTAGGGGGAAGGGAGGAGGGACGGGGCGGCCGGGCTGTGCGGATCCCCCCCGCCGGCAGCCGGTCAGCAGGAGAGGATCGCTGGGAGCATTGGCGTGGCTGTCACCTCCTGTCCCGGAGGGCTCCGTGTGAGCTGCTCTCTGCACGGCCGGCGCTGCGATCCGCCGGGCCTGGAGAGGGACAGGACCTCCTTCACGGCTGTGAGGCTGCAGGTCACCTCTGCCTAAAGAGAGATTTATGCCAGCGCAGGCTGGTAAGTCGGTGGCATGTGTGTGTGTTTTCACCTAGTGACAATAGGCTTGGTCTGTGTACAGGAAATAGAACGACGAGGAAGAGACCAGTTCCTGTGGAAAGACACGAAGTATAGCAAATGAGAGGGCATTTTTTTTCTGTGTTCTGACACTGTCTCGGGCCTAGCTGGCAGTGGATCAAAGAGACAGGGTGCAGTTTCTCCCTGTAATTCTTGGGGTTTTGTACTGTTATGGATCACAGCCAAAATATCTCAAATAATTTACCTGCGCATCATCTCTATTGACCTGGCCACTGCAGCAATTTATTGTGATATTCTCACTGCATTTTAAATCCAATGAGATCTTCCAGAATTCTTTCTTAGATATTTTGAGAAGAATTACTTGTTTTGAAATAAGTCTCATGTTGAAAAAGGAGTTAAATCTTAGTTTTTGACCTTGGTATGTGCTGAATCTGGAGAAGGGAATGAATATGCAACAAATATCCCTATTCTCAGTGGTCTCATTACTTTTCAAAACTTGAAGGGATTTCTGTTCTGCCACATGTTGAGACTTCTTCCATCTTTTGTCTCTTCTCTGTCAAGAACCGATATTTGTATTGGTCTTCTGCTTTTTAGATGTTCTTATTTTGTTTCACAAGCTCAGTTCAGGCAGTGCACTGCTCCACTTTAAAACAGCAGCAAAACAACTCTTGACTTAAAAGATTGTTTACATATTGACACAGTAAATGAATATTGGTACAGATTTAGGCAGTTTAATGTAGTTCAGCCAAATGTGTCTTAGTGTGTTTTAATTGCAGAATGAAATTATAGATTCACAACCTCTGTGATTTGTCAGCTTTCTTGAAAGAAGTAAATGAAACAAAATGTCACTTGCATGTTATTTTGATCTTAACTCCTTTGCGCTTTTTTTTGAATGAGTGTCTTTGCCATGGTAATAAGTCTAAAGGGAGGATTTTTAACAGAGACTGGGAGAAGGATTTGTTCTTCTATAAATTGAGTTCTTTAGTGGTATGAAATTGGGATTTAAGATGTTCACTGCGTGCTAGGTGGATCTGAAGAGTGGAGGTTCTTTCTTAGAGTATTGAGGTTGTAGCAAAATGAGGACATGATGCTTATGCCTTAAAATACTCTAATTTTGTGTCTCTGTTTATAATGGTGTCCTCATGGGTCTGAGGTTTCAGTCACTTTGCGTTTTTATCTGTAATCAGCCTTGCCTGGGAGCTATGGGAGCGGTGGACAGAGCAAAAATCCAGTTTCAGTCATGCTCTCTTCTCTGTGGATATTTCATTACTTACATTTCTAGCAATGATCTTGCCTCAGTTTATTTGCAAGTTGTGGTAATGCAGCTCAGCATAAAATTGGCTAGTGCTTCAACACTTTCAGGAAAAATGTGCATTTTGTTACTTGAGGAGACTTGTGCTCATGTGCAGCAGAGTTGTGCCCGGGAGCTGGTAGAGGAGTTCAGTTTGGAAGTTGGCTGATCCCATCCTGTCCATTTGTCAGACCTGGTCCTTTCTCTGTGTTGCAAAGACAACTTTCCAAGAACAGGTGTGTTCTGTGGTGTAGTGTCCAGCTGCTGTATGTGTATCTTATTTCACATCTGAAAATACATGATCTGACATTAAGAAAAATCCTTTCACACCCCTGTCTTTGCATGGATGTGAATTGGTTCCTGGCTGCAGTAGTGCTTCCCTTTTGTCCAGGTGCATAAGGCTTGATTACATCTTTTTGTCCATAACTGTCTGCACACATTATTGAACCACTGTAGCTTCATAAGATAGGATAAAGTCTTATCATGGGTTTGATTTGTTTTTTTTAAAAAGGTCCCAGTTGTGTTAAAAATACCTCGAAAAGATGTACTTGCCAGCTGTGATTAATGGACATGAGCATTGGCAAACATGCAAAATAGGGCTTATTTCAGCGATTGACAGTCTTGTTAATGATGGTGTTTTGAAGAGATGAGAACTAATTCTCATATTGCTACATTTATTGTTTTGTAAATATGAATCTCAGATTTTAAGGTAGCTTTCTGTATTTCTTTTAATTTCCAAGTCAACTGAATGCAATTACTTTCTTTTAAGATACTGTAAGAAAGACTTACGCATTTTCCCCATCTCTTTCATAGTTTTAAATATATGAGTTATCTTTTGACACTGTTCTTGTAAAGTATTTCTTTTGACAACTTCTTTTCTTCTTCAGTAATGCCCACACCTATAACCGTATATACTTTTATTTAACTCTTTTTTAGTGTCTTAAATAGTCTTGCTGAACCAGTATTTCAGATGGAGGTGTCTTATCCTGAAAGGAGGCTCTGCTGAGAATTTTGCTGGTGAAAAAGAATACTGTCATCCTGGAAAAATTAATTTTAATGTGAAATGGGGGATAAGTGCCAGATGGAAATGCTCTTTCAAAGAATATGGACTTTTTAAAAAGAAAGGGTGTTTGAGTCAAATGCTTGCAGTAGAGAGTAGAGAAACTTTCTTTGTCAAGTTCCTGCAATAATAGAAGGAAAGGAGAGCTCTGTGTGGTATTGCTGCATGGCAAGGTTGCTCATGATTTTGTAGATTAAATAAGAGCTAAAATTAGTTTTCTGCAAGTGGGATGGAATGGGAGAGGAAAGAGGTTGTTGAATACCCATTTTCCCCTTGCTTCCTGTCTGTACTCCAGCAAGGAAATGGAACTGGGTAGTGACAAAAGTTTCTGCTGCAGCAGAGGAGGGAATAAATATGGGCAGAGCAAAACATACATTTGTGTGTGTAAGAGATTAGTAAATACCAAGAAATTTATCTTCAGGCACCAAGCTGTTGGAAGTATTACAGCAGGATGAATATGGAAGCAGCAGGACCTAGATTCCTACTTTGTGAAATGGTCTTAATTTCTTGCATTTTGTGGTGAATTTTTTGTGCTGGAGCCTATTGAGGAGGCACAGCAGCATTTGTATCTTGTTTATCTTCAGTTAGTAGGTGTTTAGTGTTTTTCAAGGCCTAATGTAACACCCCCTCCCTTTTTACTGTTGCCCAGTCTGACAATAGAGATTGCTTTGTTCTTTTTTTGCCCTTTGGCTGCACAAAAGATTTTCACAGCTTCCTTCATTTGTGAGGAGCGAAGAAGGGGATTTCTACACCAAAGCTGAATGTATTTTTAATATTTCCTTTCTGAGAGCATTATATAAGAGTAGTATGGATTCATGTGTGCGTGCCCTCTCAGGGTGGTGATCAGAAGACAGACTGGGAGGGCAAGCTAAGAATAAAAAAAGCAGGCACTGCATTGAGTCACTAATCTTAAAAACAACTGAACTCTCTCTTAAATGTTATAATCAGTGGGATGATTCTTCTATTAGCCATCAAATGTTTCATGAGTGAAATGGTGATATATTTAGAAGCTTCTCTTCATAATGCAAAGGGTGTGGAAATTAAATCTAATGATGTGTCAGAGTAATCAATAAAATGACTGGGTTTTGGAATAAGTGTAAATGTACAGTGTGGTCTTTGCTCTTGGGAGAATTCAAATTGGTTGGTGTTAGAAGTCTTTCTAGATTCAGAGGTCTGAGAATTTGCTTTGATTGCAATTAAGCATTTAACATGCTTCTGCCGTGAATTAAAATGCAGTTTCTTCCAGAAGACTGAGGTGGTGCTTTCAAGTCTTAGTTGGCTGGATTAGATGTGTGTGTGGGAGGACAGGGAGTAAGAGGAGCTACAGCTTGTTGACAGAACTTGTCAAGTACTAGTAAAATAATTTTTTGCATTCAAGATTTTTTACTTGTTTGCTCAGTTTAGGTTGGGAGACCCTTAACTGACTAATTAAGGTGTTTTGAGGATGAGAGGCAGTTTACAACAGAAAACAAATAATTCAGCTGAATTTTTAAAATACTGCAATTGATAGAAAACCGACTGCAAAGCACATAGAAGAAATTCTGTTGCGCTGCTCTCAAAAATCTGTCATGAAATCCTGGCATGCAAACATGGAGTTTGGCCTTTAATTGTACGTTTTTCAGGAACTGAAATTACCGGCCACATTCCATTTTAACGATTGTTAGGAGTCTCCTGAGAACAAGGATGTCATCATATGAATGCATGTGAGTAACTGGCATGAGAAAAGTGACTCAAACCACAGCAGATCTGAGAATATCAGGTTTATAGTTCATATGTTTGTCTTTCAGGACCAGTCTCACTTCACTTGTTTGTTACCGTCCCTGGAGCTTTTGCTATCTCAGGCTGTGTATCCTGTAGGCAGGGGCACTGTCTACAGCATTGGGCTGAAAGACAAATAAAGCAAAGAGCATGGGATTAGTAGAAGTTTACAGTTACTTGAGGGTACATGTGTATAATGTCTGATTAGTACAAGGAAAAAAAATCCTTCTGTCAGTGTTTACTAATTGTAAGGCTGTATTTACTAATATATTAATAATACTTCAAGAAAAATTTTAAGGTGAAGAATGTAAATCAATATTCTCTTGGTGCTGGTGTGCAGTACCTCTTTTATTTAAGATTTCTATCACCTATTTTAGTTAAGATTTCTGTCAGTTCTGCATTTAACCTTTTCAGAATACAATGGTAATAAAAGTTAATGGTTCCTTTAGCTTTACCCAGTGACTGGAGATGGAGGTCTTGGCTAGGATAGAGGAGATCAATTCCATCCCCCAGGGTTTCTGGCCTTGCATCTCTCACCTTCCAGGGGAGTGTTCTCATCACCAAACTATGTGTTATTCAGAGGCTGAGTTTTGTGTGTCCACTTAAATCTGTTTCACTTCATATAGAATACTGTAAATATTTACTGGGCCAGGAGGCAGGCATACCTTTCTGTCTGGGAGTGACAGGGACCTGGATTCTACTTCCTGCCTTGATAAAAACCTGGTTTGGAAGACTGAAGGGTCTGTAGTTTGTGGGGTAGTTCAGGCTGCTTTTCCAGGGATGAAAGGTTGAATTTCCGCAACAGAAGATGACCTTAATATGATTTCCTGTGTCACAGGTAAGTGAGTGCTTAGGTGTGTGGATCTACCAATATCAATACTTGTTCTTGTGGTTTGTGTGAGGTTTGATGAACCTGAGAGCATCTCTTTCTTCTGCTGAAGCGTAGGATCCAATAAATTGCTTCTTTTTTGCAGTTTGGGATTTTGGTATGAGTTAAGTGACCTGATGCTGTCAGAATTTGAGGAATTTTGTGGGGACAACCAGAAAAATTAATTGAGGATATTGAATTCTTTTGAGATAAGTTGTGTTTTGGTGAATTTTACCAGTTTTAATACTTCATTCAGTTGCTGAAAACTCAATCATTTGTCACTGAAACACAATGCCAAAAAATGGGTACTTAGGAAACCTTCCTCCGAAAAGTACTTTGAAAAATGTGTCATGCGTTTTAAAATGCAGTGATACTTATTTCCTAAAATTAGAAAGAAGAGCAGAACAGACTGGTCTTTTTCAATATCTCGGCTATTTTATTTCATTATTTTGATAATGTGATGTGTCAACATCTGTGGCGTAGGTGCCATTGTCTTTTTTGCCCTTTGACATTTTATGATGACTCTAAGCATTGTAATATACTCTAAAAACAAATAATTGGCACGAGTCATTTAGTCAAAACAGTCTAATTGGATTCTGGTGACATATGAGGAAAGTTTCCACAAAGAACCAAGGATGAAATTGGTAAGGGGGAAGAAAAAGTGCACATTTTCTTTTTGGTGCTCCATTGCTTTAGTGTCAATGATTAGGATTAAAATTTGCAGCGAGTCAGCCAGTGATGAGCATTGCGTGGAGTGAAGCACAAGCTGGTGCTGGATGGGATCCAGGCAGTCAGGCCAACTTTGAAAGGTGATGATTTAATAAGATTAATGGAGCATATGTGTCATTGCAATACTTGCTGATCCCCTTTCTCTTTAATTCTTCCAAGGATGCTTGTGTTGATGATCTCTTTTTCTAAATCTTTTGGTGTCTGTGCCTGAAATACTCTGATCTGCCAGACCAGGGTTGTCCCCTCATGTGCTTCCCAAGAGAAGCTCAGCTCTTATATGTGTCTCTCTGTCCACTAGAACCACCATGATGATATTATCCCAGAGCTCAGTAATTGTGTAGCTGTGTTGTTGTCATCTTCATTATTAGATTCTTTTGAGTATTTCTTTTTAGGGCCAGACCTATGCCTTGGGTTCCAAATTCCCTTGGATAGCTTCCATATCTGTGTGTCATAAGTGGTACTGTATAGACAGGGCTGTCAGAAAGTTCTGGCTTTTTGGAGGAATACTTTGTAACTGATAACTAACCAAGTAGCTAGAACAGTGTTAATATCCTACAACAACAAGGATTCGAAATAATAAATGTATGAAATAAACCTGTCCTTATACTCGGGTGAGGACAGGGTTTAAGGTTGAAGTGACTTTTTTTTCAGGATGTCAGAAAGGAGGTTCTTTAAAACCATCACAGCTAGTGTCATAAAGTAGGGGAGAATGCACTGAGATGATTCTGTATTGCACAGTGTTATGTTTAAGATTCCTCCTTTATTATTGAAGCTGACAATGTAGAAGTTGGAGGGATAAAATCATATCTTAGAGTTTATATACGGTAGCATTTTCCCTGACTAGTGGAATCCAAAGGGAGAATTACACTGTTTGATTTTTTTTTCCTTCTGGAAGCAGTATTTTCTTCTGTGGCTCTCAGGTTTGGATGTTCTTCCTTTACTTTCGGTAGCTTTTTCATAGACTTTTGACCCAGAATGTATTTTCCCATGCAGGCAGGTATTTAGCCAAAAACTTTGAAAGGATTCTCTTCCATTTTTATGCCATAACCTCATTCCTGCAGGTGCCTACACAGCGGAGGTTGTGTGGGGGAAGCAGGAGGAGACCCAGGGGGTTCTATCCTCTATTCATACACAGTCTTTAACTTTAGCCATGAGTTGGCAAGCTTACCTGCAGAAAGAGGCTAGAATCTAGAGTATTCTTCAGTTCACTTAAAAGGAAAAAAGTAGTTCTGTGCAGTGTTAACTACTGGCTGTTAAAGCTAAGCATCCTTCTGACCTCTTAGTTGTACACAGTCAGTGCTTCTCTGCTTGCTAATTTTGAAAGTCCAAATTTTCTTCTTCATTCCTATGGACTCTGCTATTTTTTGGACAGAAGTATCTTTAAAAAAGTTCTTTTGTTCATCTGATTACTAGCCAGAAGATAACTTCTAGTAAACTTGCAATGATACATAATTTTGAGTATATTTCAGGGTGGTAGAGATCAGCACAAATGTTAAGAATTGATAGTGTTGCACTGAATCATGGAAGTCTGAGAGCTCTGCTTACACCATTTTCTCATGTCAGTGAGAAATATAGCAGCTTCATGTTAGAATAGTAAAAACTTGTACACATGGATTTCTGGTGCAGTGTGGTTTCAGGTGGTACAAAAAAAATCAAGTGATCTCAGCCGGTAAATTTGGTGCATGTTTCTCTACAGCAGTAACATTTTGCAGAGGGGTTCTCTACGTGGGTTAAGCTAGTAGCAAGTGTATACCCTCAGGATTTATTTTAATTTCAGTCATTACTGGAATAATAAGCTCAGCTGACTCCAGTTGAGATAGCACAGCATGGACAAGAACCAGCATTACAAAATGTTTGAGCTCTGCGGTAGTGCAATTAGCAGGACAGAGGTGAATGCAGAAGCTGAATTATGGCTCTGCTCAGTCTTAGTTCTGGTGCCTTGGCTCCTGGCCATCTGACATCCCTCCTCCAGTTGGATAGATAGCTCAGGTTTAAAACTTGATTTGTCTGGAAACTTTAGTAGTGAGTAGAAATTCAACAGTGAATTCTGAGTAATTATTGTAGTTAGTATCATCCAGCTGTTGGTGCAGATATATTGGATGAATAAAACCAAAGCTCAGTGGTGAGTTGTTATACAGAAATAATTTTACTGGTTCCACTTTCAGGTTACAGTTGTGATTTATCTCACCATCATCTGTGTCAGACCCATTTGGCAAGATAAAATAGGTGTAGCATGACTTTGACTTATTTAGTCAATGGGAAGTCCCTTCTCTAGGTCACTGTTAGCTAAAGGTGAGGTTGGTGAAATAGCAAGAGGCAAAGGAGCAAACAAAGCTGCTTTAAATGGATTTCTGTGTTGCAGACTGGTGAGGTGAGGTGTTGTCTGTGTCTTGCTTTCTAGGTTTGATAGCACAAGGTCACTCTGGCCCTTTTTAGAAGTTCAGATTGATGGGCTGTGTGCTGGAGGAAAGATTATCTGCTCTCTGAACTCTCTTTGAGGTCGCTGATCCTACACCTTCACTTGAATAGCTGCTCTGAGAAGTTACCACAAAGGGCTAAAAGCTCTCATGGGGAACATTATGATCTCTGCAGGGTTTTGAAGATGAAGAGTAGAATCTAATTAAGCTTTATGTTGAAAATAGTTTAAAGAGTGCTCTTTTCCCCCCTTAAGAAAAGGGAAACGTTAAAGCTAAATAGTGAAGAGCTGAACTTTTTTTTCTTTAATTTTCTGCTAACTTGACTGCTTCTAAAGCAGATGCAGCTGTAAGCAGTTACAGATGGTAGAGAACAGAAAGAACCTCTTTATCATACTTAAGTGCCTTAGAAGAATGCCAGTGTTAGTTTTCCAGCTAGTTGTCTTTCTCTTTATTTTTTATATTTTTGCACATGGAACATTAAAAAAGCGTGCTACTGTAAAGCTAAATGAAAAGATGAGAAGAGTCTGCCATAAACCAGAAGTATTTCTCTGCAGGGGGCTTTACTGGAAAAAGTTTCTTAGAATTTCCAAAACACCCTCTTTAAAGAATGTTCCTACTTTTTGTTGTTGTCACAAGCAAAACTTCTTAGCTATTTAGGCAAGAGTTTGTTGAATACAGCCTCTGTCCTGCTACCTGTTTTTGGTACCTGGAACTGACTCAGCTGTCTTAAACTTGGCACTTGGACGTGTGAATGTTCTGTGCTTCTGCGCACAGGTTGAGCAGCAGTGATCAGGCCCTGGCCAGTCCAAGCTCAGGACAACTCAAGACCCGTTTTTTTTTGAGTTTGAGGTGGCAAAAGCAGGGTGCCTGTTTTGATGGTCAGTATTTTGTATTTTCATGCCAGTTGAATCCCCTTGTGACTTGGTGCAGTTGTGAATAGTCATGTTCATTTCAGAATTTCACCAGCCATCATCTGACAGCATGAATTTGTCTTAATACAGGGCCCAGCATGATGAAAGCTGCTTAAATCTGGCTAGACAGACTGGCTGCTCTATGGCTTTGACTCACACAGGAGTGTAGTTTTACTACTGTCACTGAAGATTTGTAGTTGGGTGCTGATGGTGTTAAGTCATTCTTTTATGGAATGTTGATAAAATAGTGTTTCATTCTACCCAGGCATGTAGTGATAAAGTATATAATCCTGTACTGATTGGGTAAATCAACTCATTGGTAGCACTCCAGCTGCTCTTTCTGACAAGGTCACATTGGTCAATTTGACTTTGTTTCTGGCTTGTTGATTGTAAGGCCTAATTGTTAAATGCTTTGATTAAACTATTAGTCCTCCCTTTGGTCTCCCTCCTCCTCAGAGCTGGGACAGGGTGGGCCCCCCTCCTCCAGGGGCCAAAGCTTTGGTGAAGAGCAGTCCTGATGTGCTCTGATTTCGAAAACAATTTAGCAGAGAAAGGGAAAAATCCAAAATTCCAGGAAAAACAAAGTTTAACTCTCCGGAGGAAAAAAACCCCACAAACCTGAAAGCTGGCTGGACAAGCAAGCAGGGTGCTTTTCCCCTTCTCTCTCACCAGAGCAGAACATTGAGCAGTCTGTGTTATCTCTGTGTATATGTCCTTGAAAAGCACTGCTTTGAGAAGTTTACTCAGTTTAAAAGCCTAGAAAGGCATAAAACTAATTTCTGGACATAGAGCAGCAATAGGGAATACAACGTCAAGTCACCCCAAGACAATTGCTAAAAGGAGTTTGGATTTCTAAGCATTTAATCAATAAATACCAGTCTAAGTGTAAGAGGTATGAGGTATGGTTTTGTTTTTTTAAGTCAACAGTAGAGTGAATATAGGTAAGAAAACATCCTGTTTTCTGATTTTTGTGATAAAAACAACTAACCTCTTTCATACTACAGAGCCCACTACATCTTGATAACTTTAAAAAAATTATTAGTATCAAGGTATTCTGCATATTTGTAACTTAAGTACAAGAATTGCTGGGGAAATTAAACCTCCAGATAAGATTTTTTTTTTTTATATTGGGATGGAAGGATGTGTTTTGTCTAGAAAGCAATGTAGTGTTCAGATCAATATCCTCCATACATGAGGGGGTACTCTGTAGTGTCTTTGTATACTTAAGTCTTGGGTGAGCTTCCATCAGTTAGGCTAGCTGCATTTTTGAACCTGTGTAATATACAAAGTGATGATTCCTAGTTTAGGGAAAAGATAGAGACCTTGGGGTCTTTGCTAAGCTATCTCCCTGGGAGCTGTTACAGGGGTTAACCCAGTGATGCCTGCATGTATGTACGTTAACCTTTTCTGTCATGTTCATTGCCAGAAACACCTATATCTCGCAGATAAACCAGCTGTATCGTTCTACTACAAGAATTCCTGCACTTTCTTGCTCTGAACCACTGTTTTTACTTCAGGTGTGGCATTTGCTTTATGAGGAGGCAGTGACTTAGCAGGGAGATGGGATTTGCAGCACATTCTGCAGTCGGAGTTCTGCTCTGCATGACCGGTTCTGTCACTTACAAAAGAAATGTTATGAACGTGAATAAACTCTTCTTCTTTTAGTCCTTCACTACAGTGAGTATTATACTCCAGATAGTTGGAACAAGGTTAGATGGAAGAATTTCTCTACTGCTGGTATGTCAAGAGTGACCAAGTGCAGAACTGGGCACAGACTTTGTGGTGGTCTGGGACAGTTTGGTCTCCTGGAGTGCAGCTTTGATTAGAACCCTGGGATGCCTGTGCAAGATGAGGAGTAGGGCTAGAGTGAGAGCCTGGGGATAAAGGATGGAGCTGGCCACAAGGCCAAGAAGTTAAGCAGGAATATGCACAGACTGTTTAGGTAATACTCTGAGAGCAAGTTAGGCCACTCAAGTATCATCTATGTGTCTTGAATGAATCTCTATGCATCAGTGAGGATCAGCTTCATCTTCTCGTTTTGGCTTCTGGATGACTGCAAGTGGTCAAATATGGCATCAAGTAGTGGTATTCCTCTGTGGGCTTATTAGGAAACCTGATGTACTTTTTATGTGTGCTTTTCTCTGTGTTGCTTCAGATGGGGATACATACTTTGGTCTGAACTTCTTTGGTTTAGTCTGTTACCTGCCTCTCTGCATCCCATAAGAAGTCAGATTACAGATTTAGTAAGATTTATTGTCTTAAATATTGAAGTAGTCCTTTTGTACAGTGTGTTTCCTGTCCAAACAAAGCTGCCAAAACTATCACACATTTGTTTTACAGAGCATTACAGTAAGATTTTCAAGGTGAAGTAGTTCATGAGGTCTTCAAGGGTGGCATAGCTTGTCCTGTCTCTGGTGCTGGGTTATTTGCACTGTTCAGCTGAGGGCAGTGGGCAGTGGGCAGCTCTTGGTGCTGGGATGGAGCAGTGAGTTCAGTTCACACCTTGGCAGGTGTCAGACGCTCTGAGCACTGGAGCCGTGCAAAGTCTGTGCTTGTCTGATAGGGCTGAGAGATGGTCTGGGCATAGCATTGCTGTGGGGCTCTTGGCAGAGTAGCACAGGCCGACAGGAATTTCCCTGTATATCCTGAGAGTCCTCACTTTCTACCACATAATGATCTGTTTTCATTTCTCATTGTCCTTTTTTGACTGCTTGCTGGCACCATGACAACCATAATACTCTGTGTATGATGGAACGTTGACGATAAATATGCCCGGGATGATGTGCCTGGTTCAGCTGCACTTTAGATGAACTTAGCCCTGGATCTGCAGTACATTCTGACTCGGGTAATGTGGCTGTAAGAGGACCAAGAGGAGAAGGGTGGAGTTGGACAGTTAGTTGTATAGAGTTTTTATCTTGAACAGCTTTATTCAGAAAAATGCCACTTCTGGACTTGGATGGCTGACAGTGTCTAGGATGAGGCTTAATTAATAGAAGACAGGCTATGTTTTCTGAGACTCAGTTGTCTGGAACCTGGTTCAAATAACTTACTGCTCCAGTTGTGGAAGACACTAATACAGTTTCCTTTCATTAGGGTAAAGTGTGAAAAATTGTTATCCCTTGTTACTAATAGTAGCTTTTATTTTGCTGATTGTAGTTCAACTATTGGAAGTTTTTTGTAATGGAATTTTTCAGTGCTGTTAGGAAACTTGTTGCTGAATGTCTTGTATCTTGGTACTGTGTAGGAAATGGATAGCTTTGGATGAGCATGATTCTAGAACTCCATGACAATCTTTTTGTAGTGTCTATATGACTAATTTGGAAAAGCTGCAGTACCATAGTCTTTCCAAATTTGTTGAAATGAGATAACAGAATCTTCTGACCCCTCTGGACACTGAATAATGCCTCAAATTATCCAAAAAGATCCAACTTATCCTTCATTTCTATGGCTGTTAATTCTTTTGCTGGCAGTTTGTACAGAGAGAAGAACAAAGGAAATAATTTTAAAATAGTTGAAGCAATGATGTGAATTCACGGATCTTAGCTAGTGTGGCACCTTATCAGGGGAGTGATGTCCTGTAGTTTTTCTGTGCAAGCTATTCAGCTGTAAAATGAAGCAAGTTTTTAGATTTTCTTATAGTTGTAGGCACCTGAGGCTAGTAACTATAAAATGCTCAACTAATAGAAATTGGTAGTGCTTATTTTGGAAACAAAAGTTGCTTTGAGTCGTAGATGTTTTGCAACTAAAAGTGTCTTGAGTATATAATATGTTGGGATATTTTTTAGTAATCAATGCTGAGTGGATATTGTCTTGATGATGGGGAAGGCCTTCAGTTAAATTCTTATCCTGTTGTAACTAGGCCTGTTTTTTGCTTTTAAAAAAAATCTTACTAAACTTAAGGATATGCCACCCAACCATTTCTGATACAAGGCAAGTGGGCTAAAACCAAATGGTGATAAAAATCCTGCACAACTCTAATGCCATTTGCAATTTTCTTCACAAAAGTAATTTTCTTTCAAGTCACTTTGTAAGATTTAAATGTATCAGAACTTGCTTTTGATTTTGCAATTAGGGAATTGACCAAACTGAGTTGAGTTCCATTCTTTCCAAGAGGAAAGATCCCATGAATGTGAAGGTGTGCTGGATAAGGCTGAAGGAAGGTGTGTTTTGGTTGCCATGTGGTAGTGGTGTGGTTCTGAATTCCTCTTGAAGTGTTGCTCTGGTTTAGATCAGTGACAGCCAGCCAAGCTGTGCTTTTGCTGCTGGAAAGTTACGAAAACTCTTTTAAGCAGAAAATATGAAGAGAACGGCTGAGTCACTGTCACTGTATCAGTTGGATTTGAAATCCATGTTGTTGTTTTCATGACATTAAGAGAGAATTGGAAGTCCATGATAGCAGCAGAGTTTAGTGACAGGGTAACCAGTTCCCTGCTTTGCTCATTAACAAGTGTTGGGTTCTTTGCCAGGTCTAATTTTCACACTAAGGCATATTCCATCTCTACAGTCAGAATAGGAATTAGGAGCTGATGTGTGCTTCTGTATGGTGGAATGGCTTCTATACTTTGGGGCATTTGTTTGGGCTGGAGTTTTGTTGTTTCTTTCTTTCTTTTAGCAATTGATAGTTGTTTAGCGTCTTGGAAGAGAATAATTGCTACTGAATGACTTAACTCTATGGCATCAGAAGTTGGTCATCAACTGCTACAGACACTGCTATTTTGCCACAACTTGCCTGTGACGGTTGAATATTGGTAGGGACTAGCCCAGTTGTGCTTGGATTTTTCCAGGCTTAGTTACTTATATTTCTCATAGCTCACCATGAGAAGCATCACAGCATTCATGAGCTGTATTGTGTTTTGTAAAGAATTTTTTCACTTGTGCAATAGTCTGGCCTTGCATGGGCTTGAGATACTTATATTTTTATTTGTCTTTTCCTAATGATATCTCGGGAGGTGCATCTCCCACCAGTGCCTTGTTTGAACTTTCAGGGAAATTGTCATTCTGTGCTTTGAGTATCTCCCAATTACCATGGCAAATAATTCATGCTGCTAATTAAGACACTGTTAGAATTGCACAGAAAGATGGGCAGGGAAGGAATACAGCTTACTTACGCTCACAATTTACCTGTCTTAAAAATTTATAGAACAGTTACTGCCAAGGTTTACCAATGAAGATATATGACCTTCTGATTCATGGTATCTGTCTCCTGAAGGCAGGAGGGAAGAAGAGCCAGACATGTTTTGTCTGGTGCATATGGAGGCACAGGGTGAGGAGCAGCATTGTGCCCTGAGCTAGATTTGTATTCCACAAGAGAGAAATACATTGAGGGGGACCCTTCTGCTCAGAACTGAGGGCTTGAAACTGGGAAGGCCATGAGTTCCCTAAAGAACTGTTGACTGGCAGTTTCATGCTGAGCAGAGTTTCTTACACAGTTCTTGCAAACCCAAAGAAGACTCTTTTGTAACTCTGAAAAGAATGTGAAGCCATTGCACAATCTGGCAAGTGAGTAATAAATCCATCAGACTGTTTTGGTGTTGGTTGGAGTTCAAAGAGAAATTAGGAGACCTAATTAAGGTATGCATTAAACACCAGGGAAGTATCAACGCTGAAGGAAGCTGATGGCAGTGTCTTTGTTGTCCACATGTAGTAGTGGAGACTCTATTAATGCTGTGGTATGTTGTGACTGTGTATTGCAAGCCAGATGCTATTTCTGCTTTTTTTTCTTTTCCTATTGTTGTAGGTAAGATGAATTAAATTCCATCTTGTCTGAAATTTGGTGGGTAACTCGTATACTGTCTTCTCTCTTCGACAGCAGTTATTACTAAATCTTGTTTAATACAAAAAGATGAAAATCATCGGCCTTTCCAATGGCATTGTGGTAGTTCATACTCTGCCGTGTCTGGAACTGGGTTGTACTGCCATTGCACGCTTACTGCAGAAAATCAAATGCCTGATATTGAAAAAGAATGTTTTTCTAGTTTTTCTTCTTAATAAAAGATAATGTTTTCCTTACAAGGGCCTATGTGATTAGATATTTATCCTCTGTTCCCAGGAGAGCAGACATTGTGGTTCATATTTTCCGTTTTGTGAAACAAGATTTCATATAGCTGACTACATCTCTGGAATCTATGTCATTCTCCCCCTAAAAGGAACTAAAAGCAAATTGACTTTCTAAAACATGAAAGAAGCCTAGAGCAAACTCTTTGTCATCACATTCCTGGTCAAATCCAGCATTTGCCTTCCACAGAGTTTCTAATGTTTAGTAATGTCTGTGGTTTCCTCCCATGGGGTTGCTTAGGTGAGCATGGTAAGTGAGAGCTGTTGAAAGAGAAAAGAAAGAAGACTTCGTCATCAGGTGAATTAAGCAAAAACTCTTGGGGATTGTGTGCATGTTTTGTATGTGTTTTTTTAAAATCATGCTACTTTTAATCCCTTTGCAATAGGTTATTAATCAGAGAATGAAAATACCAACTACTATACAAAACTTACGTAGATTGAATTGAATTCTTATTGGTATATACCAGAAATATATCAGAAATTATGGGGTGATTATTCACATCAACTTAGTTTTAAACTTCAGCTCTAGGACTGCGTAAATACCTGAAGGGAATGGAGAGACCAGAGGACACTTGTAAGCCCTGAGTAGAAACATTGTCTTTCTCCACTGCTGCGTAGGGAGCATGGTCTTGGAAGTGATGGGTTTCAGGTGCCCTAGGAAGAGGGACTTGAATAACCTGTGTCCATTTGACTGAACATCAATAGATTTATAGACAGCACAGCAGTTCCAAAACAAGGGAATTATTCCCATCTACCTGCTGAGGTACCAGCAAGACTTGGTTGCTGACTGAGAACTTGGCTCTGACTTGCAGAAGTGCAACCTCAACATCTCCTGCAGCATCACTAAAAAATGCGAGCCCTTGCCTTAAGAGGTGCATGGTTCTGTATATGTTTAGTATTTTTATAATTGGTTTGGAGCTGCAAATGTGTTTTCCAAGAGTTATATTGTTTTATTTAAAAGTAATTTTGGGAGAGATTAAGAGAAAAATATTTAGACAAACTATAGTTCAGCCCTGAGTAAAAAAAGTTCACTTAGAAGTAAAGTTCTCTTCATTTTTTTCATCCGTTAATCATACCTGGCACCTTTTTGTCGCATTTTTCTCTTTCTCATATTAAAATGTTGCCCAGCTTTGTTCATTTTACGTAATTATTTGCCTTTTCTTGCATTTCAGATACTTAGATTTAGAACTGTCTCAAAATACAGACAACAAAGCAGGCAGGGAAAATGTCTGAAACTTTAGGCTGTTGTGATTTTTGTTGTTGTGCTTAATCCTGGACAACCTAAGTTGCAGTTGTTCATGCATAAAATCTTAACTTAAAAAGCCTCCCCAGTGCCAGTGATGAGATAGTGTTTTAAAAACAGCTTAAAATTTATGTTAGCTACATCCTCATGGTGCTTTACTTCTTACGCAAAAGTAGTTTTCAAATAAAACATTAAGGATAATCAAGGGATATTCTTAAATTTTTCATTTTACTTTGTTCACTCTGTACAATCAAATCTGAATAATGTTATGAAAGTGAAATAGCATTTTAATATTACTTGGATTCATAACAGCATATTTTTTTTAGGTACAGGAATCAATGCAAAGTGACAAACTCACTGTGAATTGTGTCTAAATTTAGTAGGTGTCTTCAACAATCAACAAAAAATTCTAATGTTCAAATCAGCTTTGTCATCTTGCTACTGCATTTTCCTGAGTTTAACTTTTGTTGGAGCTAGTTTTGTTCTAGCTCTGATGTGAGTGCTTTTGCCTGAAGGGTGCTCTGGAATTATGACTGTTCCAAGGGTGAACTTGGTTATTTTTAGAAGGTTAAACATCTACATGTTCACTACAGAACCTTTTCCAAGAAAGCATTTTGTTTTTGAGCAAGAAATACCAGCAGAAATGTAGATGCAGCACAACAGAGTGTAATCTCTGCCTTCCCAGGGCACTTGGATATTTTCCGACTGGTCTGTTGCTTGAAGTACCTCTGGGATTACAGAAGGATATCGGGAGGATTTAGCTCTGTAGTATTTTTGTAGTGGCTTTGAGACTTTGGAATCCAGAGCAGGGCTGAAACCAAGCAGAGGTGCCAAATTAGGAGTGGTTTTGGGGGACATAAGGAGTATATTTGAAATGTTTCCAGTATATTTGAAATGACTCCAGGTGTTTGCATTCTGGCTGAAAAAAAAAAAAAAAGGTTTTTTGATTGAGATCAGTTGATTGGAGAAAATTGTTCTCTATCAGTGTTAAACAGTTTTCTGGATTCAGAAATTTAAAAAATGGTACAGGTACAACATAGGATTTGGGCTAGAAAATTTAAGTTGTATGTAATAATTTTAAATCTTTCCCATGTATGTTGTATGTGTATAGGAAAACAACCCTCAAGGTAAATTGTGAAAGTTAAATGAATTAAAACTGAAATAACTTCAAAAAGAGGCTTCCTTCTCTTTTATATGTGTTGTCTTATACCCTTGATTATATAGAATACTGCTTTGAAAATGTATTCTGCCTGCCTAGTTTGGACCTTGAATGGCTAAATCAAAAGTCTTATGAAAATAAGCTAATGTGTTATGAAAATATTGATTGCTGAAACATTGCATTTGCAGCTCAGGGTTATTTTTCCCTCACAGCAGTTTTAGGTGCTGCTTAGAGAACTGTGATGTCCCCCTTTCATTTTCTCAGTATATTTTGAGTGTCTTTAGCTCTATACTCTTTTTTTCCTTAAGGAGGAAAACTTCAGATTTTCAAATGTTAGTTAACTATTCCAGTTTCCTAATAGGGGTCATAAAATGGTAAATCTGCTTCTGGTGGGAGGTGGTTTTGAAAACTGATATGTAGGTGTTTTATGTACCCCTTGAGGATATCAAAACTCGTGTCTGCATGCTGACAAGCTTCTCTCTCCAGCTGTGTATTTACTGGTAAGAGATTGCTGCTCCCCTCAAATACAGTTTGATTTCACTTGTTTGCATGTTGATAGCAGGAGACTCTTGCTGAGTTGAAAAGACTGTTTTGTTCATTTGAAGTGTTTAAATCTGGTCACTCATTTTGATTTGTATTTTGTTACTTGCTACATACATGACATGAAAATGTGAATTGAAACAGATGGTGAAGGATCAACATTTAGGCTTCCAGTATGTAAAATTCCCTGGAAGCTGAGTCCTCTACTGTGGCATCAGCAGCCTGTGTTCAAAACCACATCATGTTTATTTTATAGTAGCTTCTGGATGCCAGGCATACATTAAATTGTTCTGAGCCTGCTGCTGCATGGATATCCCTACTGAGCCCAGCAGTTCTGTGTTTTTCCTGAAAGAATTGAGCTATTAATTCCCTAATCCTTAGGGAAATTATTTTAAATTAACATCAATATTGGAGACTATTGTTTCCATGGGTTCAGGATTCATACTAAAGTGTCAGTTCGCACTTTTCAAAGCAATTCTGTTAAAGGTGGGAAGAATAGAAGTTAACCTGGCTTGCATTTATTGCATTTTCCCTTCTATCCATGTGATTAGAAGTGTCATGATTTTTACTAACACCTGAAAAATCTGTTGTGGCTGCTCCTGTAAGGGCTAGACTGGCATTTTGTCTGAGTTGGGTTTATGCTGGTAAAGATGTAATCTGACTCTGCTGTGACATCTAATAAATGCTGAAGGAAAAACTTCTTTTTAGAAGCGTATCTCTGCTCTGCTGTGTTGCAGTTTCTCTAGCCCAAACCACACATTAAAGGAGTACAGCTTGAATTAATGAAATTAGATGCATATTTAGAATGAATGGTGCAAATTAGTGGATGACCTGAACCAGGAGAGAACTTACCTTCCTGTGTAGTGTTATCTCAATGCCTTTACCTAGAAATTTTCTTTTTAAAAGGCAAACATTTTGTCCAGTAAAAATAATATTTTGGTTTTGTTTGGGATTTCTAGTAGCTTTTGAACCTGGTTATCCCTGAGCTTGTGGAATATTACAGACTCGCCCTGTGTGTTGTCTAATGCTGGATCTGGGGTGTACATTTTAGTTATGTATTTGTAGAAGGCGAATGATACATAATGAAATGACAATATCTCTCTCATAAAACTAGAATTTTAAAGTGGGTGTAATTGGATGCTGGTCAAATACAGATTTCATTTAGTCCTGTACATGAAGACTCCTATAGTTCAGTTTGTCCAAAAGGTTTCTTTGATGTAATATTGAAGACATGACAGCTTCTGTTATGAAAATTTGCTGTTAATAAGCATTTCAGCATTTAGAGGCTCAGCTCAGCATATGAGATGCCTCTAATAGTCTCTGAACATTATAATTTAATTAAACCTCTACTGTTTAGAGTAAGTGGGTACAAAAGAGCAGTAGGACATGTCCTTCTTTTTGTTTCTCTAGACTGAAAAGAGCATACTGGGTAATACATTTGGAACTGGTCCACTTTTTGTGTTCTTTGGGTTTTGGTGTCATCTCCCCCCCCTCCTCCAAAAGAAAAAGCATAGTGGGTGAAACTTTGAAGAAGAGCTGCCATTTCTTACGGTGTCACTAGTGGTCTGTGACTACGGAGATGTTAATTGGTAAAAGAAATTGGATTGAGGGGGAAATTGGATCAGTTTATAGTTTGGTGTTGGCAAAGAGTGTAAGTTCCCCTATTGTGAGTAATACAGTTTTAGGTCATTTTAATCTCGTAATTCTCCCACACGGTGTTTACTTTTGCCTGTGAGCTGGCTTCTCCTCTTACTGTGTCTTTTTGTAGACTAAATAAACCCAGTTCCTATCTCTTTGATAGGATATCAAATCTTAATCAAAGGGGAAGAAGCCCATCCAAAATCAAAATTTCAATAGAACAAATGAGGAACTTAAGTCAGTATGAGGGATTATTAAACTCTTTCACAATATAAGAAGCAATCAAGAAGGAAAGCAGCAAGGAGCAAGTATTTTTCAGACACAAATAAAACTGGAACCCTTCACCAAAAAACAGTGAACTGAACAACAGCAGCTCTCTCCTATCGATATATTTCTAGTTTTGTGAATAGCAGTGCATTATTCTTTAAAAAATGAAGTATTAGAACTATGAAATTACATTACAATATTACAGCAGTGAGATTTTACTTCAAGCTTTTCATTATAACTGCATGGAGGGCTTGGTTTATTATTTTTGTTGTTCTTTTGTGTTTTTTTTTTTTCTTTTAAAACTCCTTAAACTTTTTTTTCTTCACTTCCGTAGCAAAGTAGTAGTGATGTTTCAGTTAGTGCTTCTGCTTTAAGGAAGAAATGAAACAGAACTGTCTTGGTTTGAAAGACAGATGTCTGTTAAGGAAGACAGGAGCCTCCCTTGAAGTGAAGGATGCAACCCCCTTCTCTCTGAATTATTATAACTTTGAAATTAAGGGGGATTTCAGGCAAAGATATAAAGAATAGGAATAACAGTTCTTTACTAAAATACAGATATATAAACAGGCAAACAAACAGCAATAACTGTGGCAGTGACAACAAACAGAAGCACAAACCCAGCGCAGCCTCTCTCGGCTGTCAGGCCCTTTCCCCTCCGGTGCAGTTCCAGTCACAGCCGGCAGGGGCGCTGGCGGCTCCCGGTGAGCAGGGCAGGTGCGATGGTTCCCCCGCGGCTGCAGGGGGCGCTGCGGAGCGAGCTCGGGGGGCACACAGCAATGGCGGCCTGGGCTCCGGGAAAGGGAAGGAACAAAGGCTTCACAAACCCCCTGGGCAGCCGATCCCGGTGTCCGGCCGGACCCGCGGGAACAGCAGGGATGAGCACGAAATCCCGGGTGGTAGATGAGATGTATCAAACTTCACAGCTGCAGCGGGAACCTGGGACATCTGGGCGGGTAGAGAGTGCGCAGCTACAGCGTAGCGAAGGAACGGCGGGGCGGGGCAGCGGTGGCCCGGCTTCTAGCAGGGCAGCGAAGGGCGGGCTCAGGATCGCGGGTTTTTTCCGGTCGAAGAAAGGCAACAGAAGACACGACCCTGTAGTAGTGATGAATTCTCCCCACAGTGACCACAGCCTCTCTCCCCTCCGAACGCCGAGAGAACAACACAGCTAAGGGCTCCCCCCCAACCCTCTTTCCCCAGTCCAAATCTCGTGGCATCTCTGCCCTACACGAGAAGACCCCAGGTAAAAGAGAGTAGCCAGCTGGACCCGTCCCTTCCCCCTCCCTCCGCTGCCCCCTCTCCCTCTCCGTGTCTTTTGTCTCCCTGAAGTATACAGTCGTTATTGTCTCCTAGCAACATGTACATGGGAAAATTCCTTAAGAGAAAAAAAAAAAAACAACATGAGAACTGAAAACTCCAACACCCCTACAGCACTTTTTTCTTGTATTATCAGGAATAATGATAATACTTTCTGCTTATATCAGTGTGCATTTTTATCATATTTGTGTGCTTGGAAAATAGACTGATTCAACTTAGTTTGACTTCTGTGTGTGTGTCTGCCAAAGTAACCTGATACTCTTGCAGAGCTTTGGGTCTACTACAGACCAAGTAGCTTCTTGTAATTCTTGAGATGAACAGGTGTAGAGCTGAAGTGTTCCTATCCCACTTTCCTAAATTTAGAAAAAGTTAGTTTGAGTGTCACACTTTGCAAATACTCAAAATAAGGCTGTGTCCAAATCTATGATCTTGTTTTGATGTTCTCTGACTGTTTGAGAGAAAAGGTTGGGTTTGGTTCTGTTTGTTTGTTTTTCCTTTAGTGAAAACATAATTTATTATGTGTGTAGACAGTGTTACAGAACACATTGTCAGAAGTGGTACATTAATTGTTTGGCAATAACTTGCAAAGTAAATGAATCTCTTAATTGTGAGGTAGAGATGAGGTATTTGCTTACCACTGTCTTCTGGGTCCAGATGGAGCAGCAGTGAGGACTGGGACAAATATTTAACTCCAAATTATAGAAACTCCCGTGTTTTATCAGCTTATAGTATAGGGTCATTTGAGATCTGCTGCCTGAATGGAAGAACTTGTGATGTCGAAGCTGTGTTAACAATGTTGAGTCATGAGAGAAATTGCTTGTCAGCACTGTCACTGCGGTTGCTTCCAACCCTGCCCCAACAGGTCTTCTGTAAGAGCAGCACCCTCTCTGAGACCAGGTGGAGAGTTGTGACCAAGCTGGGGCTGGCAGCAGCAGCTCTGAGGTTACAGACATCTCCTGTGTAACTTGGATGGGGATTTGTCAGGGACTGGGGGATTCTTGTGTGGAAGAGGCTGGGACTTATTCTTCAAGGGAAATGTGTTTTACTGTAAACTGGAAGTAGGGAGCATCCTCCTTTTTTATATTGCTATAGTCATTCTAATGAACTTTTCTGTTAAGAATAAAAAGACTTACAGAGATCAAAACATAGATAAGAGGCTAGGGTGAAGATTCTGAAGAAATTTTTATTTTTTTTCCTGTAATTAGAATAAGTACTATAAAATGAAACCCAGCACTGAGCAGCCTTTTGTTGTAGTGCAGAGCTGTACCACAAAGTGATTGAAAACTCCAGGTTGCATATATGACTGGGATATAAATTGATACCTTTATAACCCAAAGTGGTCTTAGCCATCAAAATTGCAGAAAACTTTTCCTGTGCCAAGAATAACCACTGACTTTTCCAAACAGCCCTTCCTGAAGCACGATGTTACTTGGATCATGATGAGGCTGTCTAGCATAAAACTGTAGACACTTTGCACAGTGGTACTTTGTAGACTTAAATTACAGTAACCACACTTGATTTGCCTTTTTTCCTGATGTAAAAAGGGCTATTTTTTGAAAATTCGTACAGTTGAAAGTGGTAATTTAGATAGAAGAACTGTTTTGGGAAGTCTTTGGGATAGGCTAAATACTGGACTGACCTTTGCAGATTTCACTGGTCTGTTGGAATCTGAAAATTTACATAAAGAAATGTAATTGTGGCTCTGGCAAGAGAGGGTTGTGTGTAACCGATCTTGATTTAACCTCCTCTCTTCTCCCTCTTTCCAGTACTCCTTTTGATTATTTGTGGAAGGTGGAGGCAGTTTTCTAGATGAGTCTTCCTGTGTGGTCAGTTTGTTCTTGCAGTTAAGATTCAACTTTCTTGCTTTGTCAGCTGTCTCATATATATATTTGTGTCCATTGTCATAGTTGTATATTTGCATCTTGTTCTGATATTTGCTGATTGGAATTCTTCTGCAAAAACATTGTACTCATACTTTTGTTTGACAATTTTTGTGGCACTGCAGCAAAACTGGAATCTGTCTGCTGCAGTAAACTTGAAGTCTTTTGTAAAGCAATGAACTATGAAGACAGTTAAAGACAATACAGTTTCTTTAATTAGTTCAGCAAATGGGTTTTGTATTTTTTTCTCATTTTCAAACATCTTTTAAACAAATTGATAGTTTGGCCCTTGCAAGTGCAGTATGGCTACTTCTTGTGCCTCACTGAATGCCCCATTTGTTACTGGTGCTGGGGTTTATTGATAGCGAATGGCCAGTGCCTCCAGGTACTGTGGTGGGGCTGTGCTGCTGGAGCAAAGTTGTCTGCAGTTTACTTGTGAAAAACAAATCTGAAGGAACTGAAATAGCACAAAGTATTATAAAATGTTATCAAATATTACAGCAACTACAGTACTTGTGGTCAGTTTTGAAAATTAATTAAAGCAGTGCTTCCTTCTGCATGGAAGGTTAGTTACAGGAAGATAGGAAGGTTAATTTTGTTTAATTTACATTAGGTCCAGCAAAGCTTGGATTACAGGTGTGTGTGTATTACAGTGTGCTTAATCAGATCTAATTATAAGCTGCTTCCAAAAGGATTTTAGTCCCACCTTGGCCATGACCACATCTTGATTCGTTTCCTCTTTGCGTCACACCTACTGATTGTGCAGTTGCTGGCCTGAATGAAAACTTGCTTGACAAAAATGAGGCTGTGATGATTTTTCCACTACTTTCTTCTTCTGCTGTCACTTAATAAGTTTTAATATCAAAATGCAAGCTAATTGTAGTGGCAGTTATTTGAAAAAGCAGGGTTTGTTGGCAAACTCTTAATGCCCCCGGAGTCAGAGGTGGGCAAACTGAAGTGGCTACAATTTGCAGTGGAGCCTTTTAGACTTTTCTTGCCTCAAGCCTTCTGTTTTCAAACCAACACAAATCCTGTCATAAGCTGGAGTCCTTCAGATTTAATTGTCAAGAAAGGATAAAAGTAAAGATTGCTTTAAGAAGTAGAACCAAGGGCTGTGCCTTGGCTGAGTAGTTTGCTGGGGCTGATCTGCAGTAGGATGCCAGTGTTCTAGAAGTTGGCTGATCTGATACAGTTCAATTAAAATAAACGTGGCACAATTAAAATACAAAATCAAGTAAAACATGTGCTGCTAACAAGCTCTGTATCTTGATATCAAATGTGTGTTTCCACATATTTTTGTTTAGTTTCACTCATTGAAATGATACTTTTTCAGTGGGGGTCCCCTATTGCAGACATACATCATTGTACAGATGTTCTTTTTACATTTTCAAAAACCTTGTGGTACAATTTCAAAATCTTGCTCTTAGAGAGGATTTCCATGGCTGGTGGTTGTATAAGTCCAAACTTATATTTGGCAGCAAAAACATGCCCTGTTTTTCATGACTGCTTGTATTTTCTTTCTTTGAGAAATAAAGAAAGAAAGAAAAAGAAAGGAGGGAAGGTTCCAAGATCTTTTTTTCATTTGTCAAGTTTAGAGCAAAACTCCTAATCCAATCTAAATCAACCAACCAACACTCCTCAATAACATAAGGAATCTCAAAAAAATATTGTTGTGTGTTTGTGTAGTTATGAGATGAAAATTACATATCCAGGCTCCCACTCAGTATGAAATAAAAAAGGCAGTGTTTTCTGTGACAACAATGTCAAGGACAATCAGTATGATTTTTGTATATTTACTTTGGTTCAGGTTACTTCATACTCAGATATCTGTGTCCAGTACAGCTTAATTGAAGCTGTACTAGTTAATTTTTCTCCATTAACCACTGATTGCAAATTTTGCTCCTAAATATCCTGTTTACTGTGGTTCCACCCAAGTGCTGGGAACATCAGGAGCTGAAAATACTTTTGAGGTACATGGACACTATCCTATGTTGATTTGGAATAATGCTCCCTTGAATGAGTAAAGTATTGTTATGCTTCCATGCAGGGACTGGAAGTTGTGCTCCCATTCATGAGAGGAAATGAGAGCTCCAAGCTGAATGTGAAATCTGGAAATCTTCCAGTGGCTGTAATTCCTAAACACTGTGAATCATGTAATTCCTTGTTCTATTGGCAAACAGTCAGGTGAACCAAAGGAGTACCTTGGAGAATGTTTTTAACAGAATTTTTTTTTTCAAGACTCTGTCTCTTGGTGCCTTACCGGATTTATTCTCAAAGTGATCTCAGAGGAGTGTTTGCTCTTAGCAATTTAGTTGAGAGCTTAGAATTTGGTTTTGCAGGGAGAATTTTAGGCAAGCAGCTTTCTGGACAGGGTAGAAGAGGGAATTGGGATTTTAAATTGTTTATGTAGAAAAAAAAAATATATATGGTATTTAATAGTGTGAAGATGATGTGAGACCTCTGCCTGGTAAACATCAGAATTGTTTTCTGGCTACAGTTTGAAATGCCTGTCTGAGCCCTAACAGAGTCTGTGTAGGAAAGTCTGATTTTAGTGAGATGTTTCGTATTACTCTTTTCTCTTTTTTTTTTTGTTTTGTTTCACTTTAGAGTTGAGTTTATTTTCTGACATAACCCATGTTTTAATGAATTACTCATACTTAGCAGACCTTATCTACAAGTGACAGCAAGATGAAATTGTAAACTTATTTTAGAAAACAAGCTATTCCTTTAACTTAAGGTAAGCCATAGCAATTAGCTTGCTTTTTCCTATGAATCACACTAAAGAATGGGATAGTGTTGAGAGCTGTTTACAGCTGTGGGTATCATTACTTTGCACTTAAAATTATACGTTTAGCTGTTACACTCAGATTTAACTTTGGTTTGGCAGCAAGCCTGGTGGGGGGTCTTAAATATGTGTATATCTTACACATGTAAGGCAGTTGAAAGAGGCTTTTTAGTCATATCCTTGACCTGGAATCCAATAAAAGAAAAAAGTAGTAAAGTAGTATTGGTTTTACCTATGGAGTGAGTCCACCCTCCCGCTAAAATGAGTATTTGTGCAATTAACTGTAATTGATCTTCGTGTCCATGGCAGTCCTCTTCTTTCATGTGCCCTAGGACTGTGCTCTGGAGCCCTTGAGTTTGATTGTGCATCTTAATAAAAAATTCAACAGCGGTAGCTCACAAATTCCAGGTACTGTAGCATCAGAAATTAATTGCTCTTAGCAATAAATTGCCCTGATCACTGAGTTACCTCACACTCATTTTAAGGAATAAAGTAGTAGAATGTTTTAAAAGCTTACAAAGCAGGTAGAGTCAGGAAAATGTTTTCCTCATGAGATGGCATGATCCAAAAAACCCACAGGCATGGGGGGTCAGTGCAGTAGTGTAAAGGTGAATGTTGTTTTCTATGTAGTGTTGATAGCTCCAAAACCTGATGTGGGGCAGGGGAAGTACAGAAATACTCTGCACTTGGCTTGAGTTTACCAACTATGATTTCTTGACTTTCTCTTTTTCTGTTGCTAAGACAATCACTGACGGAATAAAAACACTAACAAAGCTTTGAAATTCATGAAACGCTTGGAGGGAGAGGAGTGTAAACTTTCTCCATCCTTGATTTTGACATTGAACGCCAGATTTCCAGCAGAAGTTGATTGTTCGGATTTGGGTTGGTGTTTTTTTTGTGTTTTGCTGGGGTTTTTTTCTGTTTCCCTTTGAAAGGGTTGACCATCAGCTGAGATGGGACTCTCACACTGAATGTGTGCCCTCACCAAGTTCTGAAAATGAATGATGAGCAATAGAGTAGAGAGGGAGATGCTCTACAGTCACTCTTCCAATGCTGTTACCTACCTATGAGGAATTTTCTTTCAAAGAGATTTGAGATGCATGTTTTGTTGGGCATGGATTATTGTCAGTTGCCTTGTGAGGAGACAGTGAACATTTGATTATAAGGGTGGTGTTTGAAATGCATGTGAAGAATACCATATTGATTGGGTAAGTAGTCATGGCTTTTAATGTGGGCTGAAGAGTATTTGAAGTTTTGTGTGGTCACTTCTCAAGCAGTCACATCTTTCAGAAAGTGAAATATGCAAGTGGATTCATGTATGGATCCATTTTACCCCAGATGTGGCCAGTATGAAAAGCTCCTCATGAGTTTTGAAAAGGACTTTTTCTATAGGAGAAAAATGGTGGACTAAAATTGTAGTCAGAAAGACTTATATTACATGTCAAGAAGGTCCCCTAATTTCATCAGTTGGTATTTTAACCAACAGATGAGGTAAACATCTGTCATGACTGAATGTCTTTTGCCAGAGTAAGATCAGTGGATTAAATTATCTTCTTACATTCCCAGTGTGAATTTGTGATTCTGTGATGTCTGCAAGTTGTAAATTTGGTCCCATTAAACACAGCAAAAGCTCTTCTATTTTAATCCATCTGTACTCTAGCCTATCTAGTATGCTCACCATTCTTTTATAGTCTTGTTTTTCTTAGTCTTGTGAACTCTTGGATGCTTTGATCATTGATAAAGAAAAATACTTGATGAAATGCAATATCCCTTCATGGGAGTTTTAGTGAACTTAGTTCATCTGCTGCACTTTTCAGGTCAATGTGATTTATTTGTTGCTCTATTGTTTGCATTCTTGTACAAGTACTGTAAATATGCAGGGAAGGTTTGTCTTGCTGCTGTTACAGGAGCTATTGTATGAGAATGATTCATGTCCAAGGCCTTTAGTGTGCATTGCTATGGAAACTCCAGGGCACAGGCTTCTCATTTACCCCTTGGTAGAATTCTTGACAATAATTTCTCTTGTACCTGGAAATTGGGAGTGATACTTGCTACTGAAACGTCGATGGGCTGAATTTTTATTATCATACATTTAATAGGCATCTTGTGCAAACAGAAAGAGGTTTTTATTCCAAATACATAAAACATCCCTGGTATCTTGAGCAATATTTTTGAGGTATTTAAGCTAATGCTGCCTCTGAAAAGTCTTTTCTCTGATTTTATGTCCAGAGGTGGACCAGATCAGGAATCACTTGAGAATCCTCTGACTCACTTGAGAAACTTTCCGACTCGTTCTTTATTATTATTCAGGCAGACAGGGTTCCCCAGTCTGGTTTTGCATGTGGTTTTGCAGATTGTTATGCAGAGATGGGATGAAGAAGAACAGGTGGTTGGAAAAGGTGAGAAGTTGCTTTTGTAATGGGTGTGTTGGCGTGTGGTCATTTCAGATTGCCCATGACAGGTAGGTTGTGTTGAGGGTAGTGTTCTGTACTGTCATCTGGAGACAATTTGATTTCTAGTTTGGGTCTTCATTGAATAAAATTGAGTTGCAGATTCTTACTGCTCAACACAGAGGGCAAAAAGAATCACCAGACTTTGCAGACTTTCTTCTACAGGTTTGTAAGGACTGTTATCGAGAAACTGCTTATCTCTTTTGGTAATAGGAAGAGCTGAAACATGAAAACCAGTGCTTATATTGACTGGGTGATTTTCTTGAGTGGAAATGCAAAGGAAAAAACCCCAAAAATACATAATAGGGAAACAGTAGGCAGATGGCAGAGACCTTGTAGGGTGAACGTTCACAAAGACAGGTGAGCTTGGACCTGGAGGGATAGGGGAAAAGAGCTTGACCTGCAGCTGCTCATTCAGAGAAAAGAGTATGCAAGTGTCGCCAGTGTAGCGCTGCTACTGTTATTGTGGCAGCTTTTCTTAGCTGCTTACCATCTTCCCTTGCTGGGAATGAAGTGGGTCTCCGTTCCCTTGGGAATAAAGATGTTACTCATCTTTTCCCAGAAGAGGGGAGAGTGCTGCTTGGAATGTCAGCTCTAAGTGGTGTGGTGCATTTTGCATGATTACTGTTTGGAAGTGGTGGTGTGTCACAGTGGCTGGGCATCCCTGGAATTGTTCTGTAGGTAAAGGTCTATGGAGCAGTCTGTGCCAGGCTGGAGAGCTCACTGCTGGAATTGTTGTCGGGACAATGCTTTCACTGTGAGGCTGTAGGGTGGACACACAGAATATGTTATGGAACAGTGCTTGCTGTGTCTCTGTCTTACCATGCCTTAGCAGGCTCTGTGTTGTGAGCACTTGGCCATGAAGCTTCCAGAAATAGATGCCTAATGGCAGAGAATTTATGAAAATTGATCTCAGCCATATAAAGATGCAGGTTCAGAGTGAGATCTCAGGTTGTAGAGGAAGTGACTGGGAAGTCATCTCTCAGCAGCTGGATGAGAAAATGGTCTTAAGACACCAGTGTGCTTGGTTTTATTAAATGCTAGGGTGTAATAATTAACTATTTGTTACTTAACTAAGTAAGAATCTGATAGCCTATTTAATAATGAATTTTAAACCAGCTTCCTTACATGGATGTTGAATTTCGGGTGTGGTAGTGCGAGAATCCTAAAAAATGTACTTCTTTGAGAAAACCAATGTTGTCTTTGTATTTTGAGCAGTGTTCTGCACACATGCTAGAGTTTGGACGTGGGTTGGGAGTTGTTCTTGAAACATGGCATGCAGGTGAACTGCACTGAAGTCAGTCTTCAAAGGAGCCGTTAGCGTGACCCTATTCAGTATTAATTTTCAGATTGAGGATGAAGAGTAATATTTTCTTTGTAGATTGTCAAGTTGTAAGTACTAAGAATTGCATCTAAAATCAGTATTTAAGTCAAAGGACAACTGTGTACAGGCTTATTACAAGCATTTTTTGTGCATGAGTTTCTATTACTTGTTCCAAGATTGAACAGTTTTACAGAAATACCTTGTTAGAAGGAAGCTGGGTTCATTTTTATATGTGCAGTGAAAGGCTGGTTAAATGTGACTACAACTTCTGAAAACTCTCATTGGTGTGGATTTTGGTTTTGGCTGGTGCCATTTGAGAAGAACATGGTACTGATCCCATTTGGCTGTGAGAGTATATGAACTTGCATACTTGTAATATGCCTATAACAGAGTCCAGTTACGTGCGTGTTGGAATCTGTTGGACTTGTAGAAGGTTATTTAAATTTCAGTTAAAGTTACAAATTGGTTTGCAAGTTACTATCATTTTGAATAATATTAAAAACTTGGAAGTAATCTTACTTTTTGATTCTTTCATGTAACAGTAATTTGCTTATTACCTCTAACCTACATTAATCTGTTAGGATGTATTTATTTGGGATCAAGGATTTTTAGTCTCGTAATGAACTGATGGAACAGTCAGTGGTTAGGATTTTAGGAGGCAGTTCTGGTTTCGGGTCTTGTGCAATACCTTAAATAATGTAGGGAAATTAAATGTTTAAAACATGAAAGGTTTTATTACAATGAGATTCACTTCGGCATTGTAAAATTAGTCTTTTAAGTGTGCTTGTGGGTTACTGGTGTTGGAAACTTTGGATGGAATCCGGGCATGTGCGAGGTGCTCACTTGATTCAGCCTGTCACACTCTGTGTGTTTTGCCTTGTTCTTTTTCCAGCTGCCTCAGGAAAAAGGAAAGTGTGACTGTATCTTCCTGGACCTGTTTGCTGAAATATGAGTGAATATGAATTTCCCCAGACCATAATCATGATAGCAACACCGAGCTTTTAGGTTATCCTGCTACAAGATTTCTATGGGGAGAAGTCGGGAAACATCCCTGGTCTGTGACAAGTTTCCAATTACACTGTTGCACTTCTCTTGTGCAGGATGGAAGGACTTTAATTCTCATTTCTGCCTTGCTCAGAATCAGCAGGTTACTGTCCTGAGCACCATTGCAGCCTGTCAGCAGGGCTGTGATGTGTTACATCATTGTTTAACATGGGCTTGCATTTCTTCAGTTTCTTTCATCAAACCAGAGGGCCCTTGGTTTTTAATACAAAACTTAATGGATTATGTGCAGAGCTGATCCATGGTCCATGTATCATCTCTATTTTATCTCTTTTATGAATCTTTTTAACATTTACAGCATTGTTTTGACTAATGTTTAGTAATTATGACAAAATGGCATTTTAATCATCGTAGCATCCAGTGTTGTCACTGAATGAGGAATTATCTAGAAAACATTGTTCATCTCAAAAGTATTTCCCAATTTGTGAAGATAAAATTTTATGAACATAAGTGAATAAAATTCAATGCATAACCCTGGATGTGTTTAATACCATCTGAAATTCCATTCATTTTGTTTCTCTCATAAATGTGGAGTTCCTGAATATTCTTTTAATAGATGAGTTCCATTACTTATTCTCAAATCCAAACAGAATGCAAAGCTTTCCTTTCCCTTTGCACAAGACTGGGTGGGGGAGTGCTTTACTCTGAAATCAGAGTTGGAAACAGGACATAAATCCAGTGTGATTGTCCTCAGGCTGTTTCCTTTGGTGCAAGTTTAGCTGTAACCATTGCATGAAAATGATCTGCTGTGAACTATATTGTGTATAACCTGAGCATTTATATGTCCACTGTTTGTAAGTGCTGAGTTATTATGTTGTATGTATTTGCAATTCACTATATTTATCTTCATGGATGCTTTTTAGATCTCCATTCCACAGCCTGGTAACTAAAGGTTATATATACACCAAAAAATTAGATCCATAAAGTTAAAGATTGTCTTTATGTGTTGGCCAACATTATGAGCAAATAAGATAACTGTTTTTCATTTTTAGTGTGGGGATATGTTGAAGTTATTCATGGTAATTACCCAGAGCAGTTTCTAATTTCTTAAAAGCTTATTGCATAAGTATATGATTTCATTTTAACGAGGCAGTCTGTTCATCAGTGATGTTTAATATTGAATTTCTGTAGTAGAAGATTCACATTTGTGTTTATATATTAAAAGAAAGTATTTTAAATTGTGTGTCTAGCAGTTTGGAAATTATCTCTAAATTGCTTTTGAACTGGGATGGGATATTTCTTTAACTGTCACATATCTTCCTTCAGTTTTTACTTGCTCAGTGATACTTAATTCAGAACAATTATGTAATTCAATTATCTTTGTTCCATAGCCTTGCTGAAATTAGGCTTTTTGGTTGGTTTCAGAAATACTCAGTTATATCTTTTAACATTGAGTTCTTGTTCTTTTCCATTACTTTAGCACAAGTTATGGAGTTGGGAGTTGTAGAGTGACTCCCAGAGTCTCTCCTTGCCTGCTGTGCCCCTGCCAGCATGATGGCCTGTGCTGTATTAATGTTCATATTTCCATGCTTTAAAAACAATGTGTTACATTAGGAAATCAGTCGAGATAAAGCTGGGTTTAAGTCTCCTCCTGAAATGTTCATCAGTAATCCCATATTGAGTGAACTGCAAGATGGAATAGGGAAGTGATTGTGTGTGGTTTAACAAATGCATATTGCAGCTTGTGAGGTTTGGGTTTTGGTTTTAGGGGATTTCGTTTGTTTGTGTTTTTTCCCCCAGCAAAGTGAGCCTTAACTGCCATATTGCCACTTTGAAAACTTAAGAAGTGTTATGGAAAACAGGTTGCTGTTATTGACATGCAGGGTTGCAGTAGTTGCAATTAAAGCAGTTTTATGAGTTTGAGGGAAAAAGCCCTGAATCTGGTGAGTTCAGAATAAATTACCACAAGATTTTTGAATTTTCATTTGGTGGTTGTACAGGTTTTTCATGCTGCAGCCTTTAATATAGTAAGTTAATTCACAAGCTGTGTTCTAGATGAGACAAGAACTTCAGAAAGAGCTGCCATGATTTGTCATCTAGTTCTCTATTTGTATTATAATAAGAAAAAGAAACAGCACTGGAGAAATGGACACTCACAATGACAAACCTACCTTCTTTTTCCTGATTCCAGGGCATATTCCCTTGTGGATTCCAGTCAAGTGTCTACCTTCCTGATTTCTATTCTCCTCATAGTCTACGGCAGTTTCAGGTAAGATATTTTTAAGGTTCTGCAGAGTTTTTTACTTTTCAAGTAAAATTATTGCAAGTGACTGAATACAGTTTATGCCTTTTTGTTTCAGTGTATGTTTGTCAGACATAGCCAACATAAAAAAACTTACTTGCTTCTGAGAAGGAAATGGAAAAGGAAGAAATAATAGTGAGCTGGGGTTTCTGAAAGATGTAATTGTATGGCATGGTGCAAACGTGTAAGATAAGATTGGTGCTTGAGGACAGTTCTGTAAAGTCATATTAAAGAGGGTGTAACAGGATTGTTGAGACAGATAGAAGGTAATGTTCTTAATAGCAGAATCTTCTATACATTATCCAGTGGTGGTTGATTGAGAATGTGCTCCTGTGATTTCAAACCAGTCCTGTAAAGCAGTGATCCCTGGGTCCCACTGCTGTTTGCTCAAGTGTCTTAATAGAGAACTGGGAAACACTCTCAGTCTTGAATTCCAGCAAAGTATCTGAGAACTGCTGCAGCATGAGTCTGAGTCTTCAAAACTCAAATTTGACTCATTTTAGAGACACCGCAGTTATCCCTTTAGACTTGCATGCTGTATTATACAGTTTGTTTTACTGTAGTGGTACCTAAAGAATGAGGCTCATACTGACATATTAAAACAATATAATCACAGTATGAAAGTATTATTTTTTTTAAACTTAAATACAGCATATTTTTCTTTCTGCTTCTTGAAGAACATTGCTTCATTTCACATTTCTGTGGTAAAAGGCCTTATACTCACTACGGAGTCTCTGAACTGCTGTGAGTATTCCTGAAAGAGATGATAGCTGTGCTCATACATATGATGTAAGCTGCAGCTGTTCTAGGATAAGAGGTTTTATATCACTATCATAAGTTAATAAAGTCATATAATGAAAGACCCATTTTTTTTGCAAGAGCTGTCTGTTGTTAGCAAGTGTTAGATAACAGCGCTGCTGGTGGAATTAAAATAGAAGGCTTTAGGAAAAGAAAATATAGAGATGATCAGAATAAAAAAGCAGTCAAAGGTTGTATTTGTTTATTTTTTTCTCCAAGTTTGGAGTCAGATTAGCATATAGTTGAGGGACTAATTAAATTTTTAACTATTTGAATTTATGCAATTGTGTAAAAAGGAACTATGCATCTGGCTGCAAGAAGCCATAGCATTTATTAAAATTCAATTACAAAAATGTAGTGCAATATAAAACAGCAGGAGTGTGTGAACTTAAATTGCTTATCTCTCTTGGAGCTTCTTGCCCTTAAAAATTTTCCCCTGCTGTTTGCCATCCTATTCCTGTTGGTACCTACACATGCTCTTAGCATTTTGTCCTATACTTTACATTTAAAACTACTCACTTAGCAAGGACTGTGAACTCCAGGGCAATCTGACTCATTGGATGAAGTAGTGGGATGGTGATGGATATAAATCCATTGAGGAAATATCCTGTTTTAGTCTTTTTCCTTTGCCTGTATCGTGAAGATCCCATGATGTGAGTTACAAACCAAAATAGGGTCCCAGAGTTTTAAAATTACTTTCCTGATTAATCTCCTATATGTGGTTTCTTTAGCAGGTGTCTGAGCTGAAACCCACAGTTATGTTGGGGACTTGGACAAGCTCTGATTCTCTTTGATCAGCGAGCAAGGTCAAAAGCAGTTTTTTTACAGAAAATTGTACTGTGGTGTTAATAAAGAGGTTTGAAATACAATTAAGGTATTCAAGAAATTCAAGTGAGATAGTAAGTTACAAAATTATATTCATCTGGAAATTCTTAAAGTAGTAAAATGAATACCTCTGGCAGAGCAGATTAATTTTCTTGGAAAACGGATGTGCTGGAAAGATGAAAGTTAGAGCTGAGGGTGTTCATTCTCATCTGTCAGCAATAGAGTGTTCATCTGGATTTGAGTGCTCATCTTCTGCAGAGCTGTCATACAACAAAAAGAAAATAGCATTCCTTAGTTAACCTTTGTGTTGCAAAAACTGGGTTTGGTTTCTGATTTTCAGCTGAAAAGAAGCAGGTAGAGTTATTTTAGTATTCCTGGCAAGTGGCTGAAACAGAAATTCTGTAATAGCATCAGAAAGAATTGGGTGGGTGAGTCATTAGGATAAAATCCATGTGTGTGGTGGATCTAATCTAAGGCAGGAGGCTTCAGAAGAACAAAGGAAAGCCTTGGTCCACTGTCCTTATTAATAGAAGTAGAATGTTGCTGTAGACCCCCCTGGACCCTCCCGGCCAGGTCCTTGCCATGAGACTCTGAGCCAGTCCTTTGTGCAATGTTCCAGCAGCCCGGGCTCTGATCTGGTTGGTTGTTTATCCCAGCTCTGCCCTGATATCCCTTTTCCCCCCCTCTGTGACAAAACCAACAGGACACAAAGCCTCAGTCTCTTATCCAGGCCGATTCTTGCCCAGGTCTGTGCTCTGTCACTCGAGACAAAGGGAATTAATGACTTAACATCATCAAGGGGGTTTGAGCTATGTTTCTCCTCTCAGCTTCTGCTTCTGGTGAGTAGCTATCAGCTGTCACTGGCTTAAGTGGAGCTGCACTGCCAAGGAATATTTAGGCTATTTGTAAATGGTTTAAGATATTCCAAGGCATAAAGAGGCAAGCTTACCACAGAAATTAAGCAGTGTACAAAGCTATTCAATTACCAGAGTAGCATTTGTCCAAAACAAATGAAAAAATCCCAAACCCTTGGTATACTCAAAAGAATGTCTAATAAATCATGGGTAAAGCCCAGAACCAGAACAAAGTGCAGTGGTAGAGTTGAGTTCCCCTTCTGTTACTGTGCACAAATGAGCATTTCCTGCCTACATTTGTGTTGGGTCAGGAGTTTTGGCTTCCAGCCCTTCTGAATGTCTCTCTCATGTACATTCCGACTGCTCTCAGCCCCTGAACTTGACATACTTTTATTATTGGCTGACAAAGGAGCAAGTCTAATCCTTTACATTATTATGAACTATAAACTGGAACATGGAAGTAGATGTGTTAGTTGTGGATTTTTAAAGAGGTGAGCTCAGCTTGAAACAGGTTCTTTCCAAGGGCAAGATAGCCACCTATTCTCGTCCAAATGCTTCTCTGTGACGTAAATGTTGGAGTTACTTTGCAGGTGACAGCTAAATCTTTTTCTATCCTGTCACCTCTCCAGACATGGATTCTCAGCTTATGTAAAGCCAGATTTAACCCAGAATCTACCTGTTCAAATACTTGCTTTTGAGCCAAACCAAAAAGTGTGGGATGGCACAGGGGCCTCCTATCTCTAGGCTTTGGACAGGTGTAAATAGACAGTAGCTCACCTGGTGAACCCAGAGTGTTTGTGTGAACAGGGTGTGCTAAGGGCTGGCCATTCCCATACTCCCAGAGCTCTCAGATGGGTCACTGTCCTCACTAGTAGAGCAAAAAGGAACTTCTCAATCTCAGTAAATTGCATCTGCAGGTGCTTCTATAGGTAGATCCACGTGTTGCTATATTCTCTGTTGTTTGATAAGAACATCTCCTACAGAATTTCCCTGAAACATTTCCCTGCAGTGGAAGTGATCCATAGTTGAATCTGAACTTTGCAGAAAGTGCCGTGCCAGCAACTTACTCATTCCTTTGGCCTCAGCATAACCTTCTGGAGTGGCTCCATGTAGGAGGGTAACTCTCTTGCTTTGAAACCCTGCACTGGAAATCCAACCAGCTGGGGCTCTGAGGACCCACAGAAGAAACAATGGAGCAGTTCAGTGCCCCAAGGGTGGTGCTGGCTCAACATTCCCTTTGGGAGCCCAGGAAAAATTTGAATGAAACAGTGAACATTTCCCAGCTTGCCATTTCTCCACAGCCCAGTAGTTTTGAGTTTATCTTGTTGTACAGTATGATTTTTAACTTTCTTGGAAGGTGTTTTAGTGATTGCTACTCAATTCTTTTTATTATGTTAGTGATGATTTGTAGCAGAGGAAAAAGCCAAATCCAAAACAGTTGGAGATTATTCAGAGGTTGGCTTGGAGCAGAAGCTGTGTTGTTAAGTGAAAGATATTTCCTAATTTATTCTTGATTTGGAGGCAGGGATATTTATAGGTAATAATAATTGCTTACACTATTGCAATGAAAAGAAAGGCGGCTGAGGTTGTTCATGAGCAGTAGATCTAATAGGTTTTATTTCCAGTTTTCTCTGCTGTTAGCAATCCCTTAAGTTATGAGTTGCCCAATGCCACTGGGAGAATGATGGTGTGAGGTTCTTGCTAAACTGTGCTAATTCAGAAGGGAACAAAATGCTGCACTGAGAAAATAATTATTTTGTTAGCCTGAATCTTGGACCAAGTCCTGGAGGGCTGTCAGCCTCCTCCCAGATTTTTATAGCTTTAGAGGAAATTTATAAAGCTACAATGCTTAATGGGGAAAAAGGGAATGTGAGCAAAGGATGGAGGTACTCCAAACGAAGGGCAGAGCAAAGAGATCTTTACAAGAACAAGCTAAGAACAACAGATTAATTTGTTAGAATTTTAGTGTTCCTCCATTGCCTCTTTGCATTTTTGATAACTCTTTAGCTGATGATCCATGATCTGTGTACAAGCACTGTGTGTCTGATGCAGAAGCTTCCTCATGTTTTGCCTGAGACCAAGAGCTGCCTTAATCTCATAATGCTTTTGGGGAGCACTTGCTTAATAGATGCAAAGGAAACAAACCAGTTCTATGCTTTAAACCAGTTCTAGTCTTTTTCTTGTTTTTATTTTATGGAGTGAAACTGCTCAACCCCTCTGTCTTTAATACACCACACATGTCATGATCCTATAAATTTGATTGTGCCTAATTCCAGGTTCTGGGACTGCAGCACAGACTTGCTCACCTGTGCATTGCAGTAGGTGATCAATGCATTGCAATGAAATAACTGTGACAACTCTAGAATTGTTTAGAAGGCTGTGGTGTGTTTATTACTGGTCTGATAAATTAATAGAATTTGTTTACTTTGCGTAGCACAATTAAGCTAAACTTGAAAAAATGTTTAATGCCTGTTGACCTGGAAGTTTTATTGAAATACTTGGATGCTGCTGCAAGCTTAAGACAGGAGCTATACAGTGAGAGATACACAGTGCTTCTGGTGGTTCACTATAGCTCATTTGAATAAATCAATATGCAGCTAAATCATGGATATCATAGTGCATCCAAATGAGAAACTGTCATGGTAAAATTGATTGCTGGTATTTTTGTTAAAAGGCACACAATAAAAATTATTGCTGGTCAAAACAGACCTTAAGTGAAGTTCCCCCTTTTCAGAAAGTTATGCCAAATGTGCTAGAATATAATTTGGAAGTTGCATCAAAGTGAAGGATTGTGGCAAAAGGGGTAGAATACTGTGCTAAATTGAAACTTTTAAAAAATGTGTATATCAAAATGAAAAGATCAATCAATAACAGCTGAGCTGGGTACTTGGGAATGTTGTCAGCTCCTATGGATTAATGAAAGTATATCAGTTTGTACTACTTATTCAGAACTTCCTCTGGTCATCTGTTCTGTGTGCATGTAAAAGACATATCTGGTAACTTTCTAGGCTTTGCTGAAATTTCTTCAGTGAAGTAAGACCTTGTATTTAAGCAGACACTTAAAAGCTAGTTTGGGTCATTCATAACAACATTTCAAGGAAGGAAATAATATTGTCTTAAAAATGAAACCTCATAGTCAAATTTGAATGAAAAGGAACAAAATGAGAACTTGGAAAGAGTTCAAATTCACAAGAGAATTGAAATGTTTATTGTGTTCTACACTTCCCAGAAATCAGGTAACAACAAACAGCAGCACAGATATTTAGCACTCCCTAGTGCAGACACTGTGGTGACTTGTCTCACTGTCAGAATCTGGGTTGTGGGGCCTCACTTGGAACAAAGCACTTCAGTTATTTTAATTTCTCCCTGTGTATGGTGATGTTTCTAATAACTGGCATTACGGGGTTTTTCCAGGGGGAGGGTGCTGTGGTGGTGGGAATGAGACTGCAGCTGATGAGCCTAAACAGGAGTTTGGAACTCATCTGTTGCATGTGCTTTGTTCCTTGCAGGTCTCTGAACATGGACTTTGAGAATCAAGACAAAGAGAAAGACAACAGCAGCGCTGCTGGGTCTTTTAATGGCAACAGCACCAATAACAGTAAGGGTCAACTTTACTCCTTACCTTCTTTGCTTCACTTCAATGCTGCACCTCCTGCTTCACCTGTGCATGTGTTTGAGCTGCTGCATTGCAGATTCACCTGATCCCAGGCTGTGTCTGGGCACTCCCACCTCGCTGTGCTCTGACACTGCTGTCCATGTCTGGCTCACACCCATGGAAGCTGAATTTAAAACACCAACATAACATTTCCAGAATGCATAAAAATTGCATGTGACACAACTTATCAGGTTTTACTGGAAATGGAAACAGCTTTACTTTTAAAAAAGCCACCCCACAGTTAGGAGAAAGGAGTGTAATTCCTTTTTGTCTGGAGCTCATTGCTGTGGTGTGTTGGCCAGTCTGTAAGCAGGGAGAGATCATGGGGTGTGCTGACAAGTCCCTAAGGAGGATTCAGCCTTATCAGTAGAGAAACTGAAGTAGAGAATTCAGCTCTGGGCAACTCATTTATGATGGACAACAAAATATGTGTCTGCACACTCTCTATTCAGAGTGGGATTAACATTAACATGACTGTCCCTCTGTAATCTATAAATTGATTCCAAGCAGCTTGGCCATCTGACATGCACAGTTTTGCAGGTAAAAATATGGAACCAAACAGAGTGGAACACAGTGTGCATAGTGTGTTGTAAATTCATACGGGAGTTTAACTTGGAGCAATTTATATTGCCATGTTTTGAGAATAGGCTCGAGAATGAAATAGTTTCCCAGAGTATAGAAGGCAGGAGTGAGAAGCCCTGAGCATGAAAACCTGAATGCTAAGCTTGTTTTGTTTAAAGCAAGAAATATATCTTTAAAATTGTAACATATGTTGTATGTGTCTCTTGCTGGTTTTGTCTTTTCTAATGTAGACTCTTGGAATTTAAATAGTTGTCAGAGTACTGCTTCTGTTGGCAGCACAGAGCAAAGAGATTGCTGTGCTTGGTGATACAGCAATGAACAGTTGAGGCTTTTGGCATCTGGGAAGGAAGAGAAGACAGTCTGGGGCTGGGGAGTAAGCACATTAAGGGGATTAGCTGTCAAAATAATAAGAAATGAAATGAAGAATTCTGACATTTAAATCTGCAGGCGCTAATTCCTAGATGCCAAGGTGGTGTGTAGTGTGTAATTTCTGGGGTTTTGTTTTGTTTGGTTTTTCTCTTGGGAAGTTGAAGGGCATGTGAATAAATGTACCTTCTCAGAGCAGAAGGAACCGGACTGATTCCTTCTGCTATAAGTAGCAGATAAGAATTTTTGTATCTTCGCATTGTTGTCACTGGGCTGTACATTGCACTTTACCTTAATGTACCAGACCTCAGCAATATAGAAATCCAAGTGACTGAGTTCTTCTGCTTTTTATTTTTAAAATTTATCGTGCTACTTATGTTTAAAAATAATAGATCACAACATGAACTAATAAATGACTTGACCATGTGCAAGTGTCATGACTTCCATGTCTCTTGTTCAGCTTTTGTTTTATGAAAAGGGTTGAATATTTATGACAGATACTAAGTTGTAGTGAGTGTATTTCATGTATGTTTGAGGTTTTTCAACATAATCAGATACATTGATAACTGAGTTGTACAGGTAACCTGTTATTTATATGACTTGCCACTCTTGACAGGAAAAAATAAGACACATTCTTACACAGAAATACACACAGACATACAATCTGTGTGTATATTTACTTGTCTGGGTATGTCTCACAACCTAAAGGCTTATCCTTCAAATTCTGGGGCTGGTAAAAACTCCTTCATACAGCAGTGTTTAATTGTTTTGGGATAACACAGTCAATGTCAAGCTGATTTTACACCTCTTCTAGGTCTGAGTCTTAGACTGTTTTCCAGTGGTCGCTTAGGAAGTGACTACTTCACATGTTACCTGTTACTACTTTAGTGCTCTACAAGTAGAAGCGTGTCTTGTATTTTTAATTGGACTGCTTCTGATGGCTTCCCCACCCTGGGATCAAATGTAAATATGGCTGCAGAGACTGGTTAAGTGTTGGAATTTGTGGGGTTAGGTGGGCTTCTCAATTTTGCTGGTAATTCTGAAAACTCAGAAATACGGTAAAAGTTGTCCTGTCCCATGATTAACATCCCTGGTAGTCACACTGCATGGATGAGGTGAGGGAAATACTGAGAATAAAATAATTCAGTATCTCTGCTATGTTTAAAATTGCTGTCAGCTTTAAAATGTGAGCCTGAATTCATGTTGCTTTTGAGCAAAAAGGCAATTACAGTGTAGTGCACTGATCTGGTGGTTTCATAAACAGGTAAATGACTTAGGTGTTTTTTGAAAACTGCCCTTTATTGTTAGTCTTGATATTATCTGGTGATTGCAACTTGTGATGCAAGTTGGCCTTCAACCAAGTGGAATTTGAAGCTGTGGCACACTTTGCATGAGCTGGGTCAGTCTAACATTGGTCAGGCTTTTCACCTTGCGTTAAGAGATTAAGTAAACCTTACATATACTCTGTTCAATACAGAACAGAGTGTCTCTGTTCCAGTGTAACATGATTCTAATCCCTAAATAATGTTAATTTTCGTAATTTGTTAATTCAGTCTATCTATGGCACAAGATATAACTGAACTTTCAGTTCCTGGGTTCTGCAGAGCGAGGCTGTTGCAGTGCACACATAGCTGCAGTGTTTCTGCACAGGCAGCTGGGCTGGGCTCTGAGAGCACCAAGTCAATGCTTGATGCACCAGCACTGAAGGGGAATGTGCTGTCAGAGCCCTCCCCTGTGCTGGCGAGGGCCAGTGTCCCTGTGTGGTACCAAACACGAGTTCAGTGTCCCCCTTTCTCCTCCAGGTATTCAAACCATCGATTCCACCCAGGCGTTGTTCCTGCCCATCGGAGCATCCGTGTCTCTCCTAGTTATGTTCTTCTTCTTCGACTCAGTTCAAGTTGTCTTTACAATATGCACAGCAGGTGACTAAGTTTTCTTCTCTTTATAAGACTTGGAAAAGAACAGAAAGTATTGATATAATTAAATACTGTTGGTAAGAATTATAATACATGTCTCAGAACCTTTAAAAAAAGAATCATCTGGTTTCACAGTTGTATTTCTGTGTCTCTGTAGCTATAAATAAAGTGACAACTATTATTTGAGAAGTATTTTCCACTTAGAGATGTGCTAAACCTACTGAACTATAAATTGCCAGAGGTCTAAACATGCCCAGATGTATTATTTTGCATAAAGTTCACTTGTTTATAAATCGATGCTCAGAACTGTACATGGTATTTCATAATTCAGGTAATTCATGGGAAATAACTTGAAGATCCTGTCCAGAGACTTCTTTCGTAGTTTAATTTTGATTTTGCTTTCATACAGTTTTTCTGTTTCTGGTCTCACTAGTGTTTGAATGTTAGTCTTTTGCACTGCTTGAATTTAGAACAAAATCGAAACTTAGCTGCAAATAAACTGCAAATCTTCCAATCCTGTTTAGCCATTTCCATTTCGTCTTTTAAATAAATACCAAGGCTTTGCTTTTTGGAAAATTTTTGCCTTTTGATCTTTTTGCAATTCTTCAAGAGACCAGCTGCTGTTGAGAGTAGCAAGAGTCTTCCTACTGCTCCAGATACACAGCAGCTTCCAAAAATTGTACTCAGTCCCCAGTCCCAGTCTGTGAGGATTTTTAAACTCCTAAATACTTCTCATCCTCTCCATTGCAAGCTTTTCCCTCATGGTGTAACTCCTGAGCTGTGCATCCTCTCCAGCCTCTTAAACAGGGCTGATATTGATGGATGAAATTTTAAATATCTAGCATTGAGACTCGTGTCTAATTCTACCTCCTGTAGAAGTCTGTTGAATTCTGCATTTATAACTTTGACCTATGACGCATACATTCTTTCATATTAAAAAATACTTCACATAGATTCTGCTGTATGCTGGATATCAAGGGAACATATGCACACAAACATATAAGCTATTACAAGGAAAGATATATGACAAAAGAGGAATTTTAATTTGTCGGGGTTATTGGTCCATTTATTTTTAAAACTACTTTGGGATTTGTAAGACTTCTGTGTATAACTAGAGGATCCTGTGTCCCTTGGGGCTTATTGCAGGTTTCAGGAGATTGGGATCAGAGCTCTTGGGTATCTTTATTCTTGAACCTGTTTTGTTGGTATGTTTGTGCCTTTCCTTGGGCTTGCATCAGAGGGTGTCATCAAGCCCAGAACCTCTGAAATGCAAAGCTTCCTCAGAGGCTGTACAGCAGAATGGGGACCCTGCTAGAGTTGGGAACCTGGAACTGTCCCTGTGGAACTTGGTCCCTCTGTCCTGCTATTTTACATCCTCTGTAGTTAGTAGGGGCTGATGTGGGGGACTTCTAAATTACAGCTGATACCTGATTTCTTAAACCCCTTTTAAATCTTCCTCTTACAGAGATTAGACTTTCAGGGAAGAGTCAGGAGCCAAGGGTAGGTGCAGCCAAGGCCAGGACCCACTGCTCGGCAGAGGGTAGAACCCCAGAGCTGGCACTGCCTGCAGCCAGGAGTTAAGCCAAGGGATTCCCCAGGGAATCATTGGGATTGAAGCTGGAGGGGGTGGGAGGCTTGGGACTGGGAACCTGAACAATCAGGAGCAACGCTGGGAATGATCCTCGTGGGCTCTCTGCATTGGTGTCATTGCAATCACACTCTGAACGAGCCCAGCATGGGGACACCAGGGCAGGAGGTGCAGGGTTCCCTGCTGGGCAGAGCTGGAGGGGGGAGGAAGGGGAAGCAGAAGTTTCGAGGGCAAAGAGGGTTGAGCCTGTGGTGATAGAGGCAGGGTAGGGAGCAGGGAGGGTAGGCAGTAATTAGGGAATCAGGGGCACAGGGTTTCTGGGCAGTGTTCTTTTACCAAGCACCTCCAAAGAGGTTCTTAGTTCAGTTTGTGCAGAGTTGCCACACTGTTCATTCTTTCCCTGTCCTGGTTTTCTTCCCCCTCTGAAATACTGACAGAACTGTGAGTTTTCATGGTGCTGTTTGCTTGCAGACACTTTTTAAATTTTCCTTTTAGATTGAGTTCTCCTTTTTTGGTTTTGTTTTGTTTCAAATCTTCCTCCCACCAGAAGGGAAAGATGTGGTTTGACCAAACAAATTTTTCTCCAGTTGGCTTACACTATGTAGAGAATGGCTTAATCTGTAAGAGAATATTTGATTTTCTCCCATCATCTGAGAAGAAAAATCCCTTTTAAAAACCAGCTAACAAACAGTTAAAGGAATAAGTACAGGACAGCACAAAGATCTGAATTGCAGCATGCAAAAAGTTCCAAGTGGCTTCCATTTTCATTGCAGTCTGTTCTTGCTGCACAATTTTGGATGTGTGCTGCTGACATGTCTGTGTCTCCAAGCCCTCGCACTCCAGGCTTTTAAACAGTCCTTTAAAAAAACTGGAAGGAAAAATTATTACAAATACCAGCAGTTACTAAACATTTTTACAAATGTGTGGGTGGAATAAGTATGCTGCTTGAAAATGTTTATGGATATAGTCTGGATATTTAAGTATTTTTATAATTCTGTTTTCAAAAACTTGAAGTACTTCATATTATAAAAAAGTCAAATTGCCAGCTACTCGCTATAAGTTACTTGAAGTTGTACTGTGTTTTAGTAATGAATAAAGAGTTTTGAGTGAGATGAGGGAAAAATTACTGAGTTTAAAAGTGGAAAAAAAACCTTTATGCTGACTTAGTCTGTGTCTTACATTGAAAAACTGAAAGAAAATCTCACAGCCAGTTTGTAGTAGATTTTTTTTTTACTCATAATATGTGAAAACTTTTTCTTGCTGGCATGATTCATGAATAGATTAAAAACTTTTTTTTTTAAGGTTTGGGGATGGGGCATTGCATTCCTTTGAGTGCCTTCATTTCAGTCTGAAGCTTCACTGTTGTGCAGAAAACCTCAGAGCCTTGAGCTGCTTGTTCTGGAATAATATTGAGCATATGATAATGGGACATTGTTGCAAGAGCTTTTTCAAATTGGAGAAGCCTGTTTGTGTACTGTAGAAATTAGGTCTGAATGTCCTAATATTACCTTTTCTTCTTTTTGTAGTCCTTGCAACAATAGCTTTTGCTTTCCTTCTGCTCCCGATGTGCCAGTACTTAACACGGCCTTGCTCACCTCAAAACAAGTAAGGACTTGAGCAATCCTTTTCTCCTCTTCTTGTGTGTTGTATTTCTCTCTTTTAATGAGAATTCTTTAATATGCATTAACCTCAGGGCTGATGGTTGTGCATATTTTCTGTGCCAACATCATATTTCCACTTTGAAAGTAGGAAGCACAATTTCTTGAAGTCACTCGCACCACTTGCCAGCCTGGGAAATGCAATACCATTACAGGGGACTAGATTTCCCAATAGTGAGTTTTAATAAATTTGGCTTTTTTTGGCTGAGATTTTAGAGTTTGGGATTTGGCACTGGATTTTAATGTTTGTTAACATTGGACTCTGGATTTTAATGCTGGTGCTTCCAGAGACTATAGTTAAACCAGTGGAAATTACAGTTGTTAATGTGATGTTTTGAAACTAATTTTATTTTTTAACCTTATGATTGGTGTTCATGTTGCTAAAAGCACTATCGTAGGTGGTGCTAGGAATAGTGGCAATTTCAAGAGCAGTGCCAAGATTTACAGGATTTTTTCCATCTCTGCAGTTCATGGTTTACACTCAGTATTTGAGTATGAGGGAAGCTTTTTATGTTGCTGTTTTGATACCTATTTGTAGCAAAGGAACTTCCCCTCAGTTGATCTTCTATCAGCAGTTGAGCCTTGTTCCAACAGTGTCCACTCGACAGAACAGTGTTCTGTTCTTTAAATGGAAACATAAAGTCTTCCAGCTGATGTTTGTGTATTGTTCTAGGATTTCCTTTGGCTGCTGCGGGCGTTTCACTGCTGCTGAGTTACTCTCCTTTTCTCTGTCTGTGATGCTTGTCCTTATCTGGGTCCTAACTGGCCACTGGCTCCTAATGGATGGTGAGTATGTGAATTAAGGGGTTTTACTACTGTTTTGTGCCTGTTCTGACACATCAATTGCCTGGTGATGATGGGTGAAATTTGCTGATAATAATGGCTTGGCTGCTGAACTATGTGGCAGACTCCCTGAGGAGTCACTGCCAGGAACATGCCAGGGGAGTGCTTGGGACACCTGTTCTTCTGTTTTGTAAAAGCTTCCAGGAAAGTGCCAGAACACTCATGAAAGATACTCCGCCCCTCACACACATCTACCATGTGGTGTAGGGTGAATGGCCAGATTGAGTTAAAGATGTGTGGAGACAGTGGTTGTTTATGATTCATAGCTTGATCCTAAAAATCTGGTTAATTTTTGTTGTGCGTCTTGTTGTTTATTGGTTCCAATGCTCAAACAATTTGTTATATGAGGCAGCTCACAGTAGCTGGTTGTCTTTGATCTCAGCAATGCTTGCTTTGGGTGGTGAGATGGATGGCCTCGGGTGAAACTGGCAATCAGCCAGCTGGCTTGAGGGTGTGATTTATTGGGTTTTTTTCATGGTGGCTGACCTGAATTCACAGCTTACTGTTCCAAAAAGGAGCCTTCATCCTTCCTTCCTGCCTTCCAGATCTCTTGTACTGGAGCAGCCTTTGCTGCCCAAATCCTACCGTGCCCCTGCTTGCCACAGCCCTTGGCTGAAGTGGTTTTAAAGGCAGGGATGTGTTACAGGGTAGAGTGAGCCCGTGTTGGCTCTGAGGGGGGTTGTTCTGGCATGTGATGATGCACATTTATAGATACTGAAATGCTTATCTCTCAGAGGAGATTGTTTGATGACAGACTCACCAAGGATGGTCACCATTCCCTGGTAAAGCCTGGTTAAAGTAAAAGCTTTCCTAAATAGTGGGCAGAGCTGGAGATGTACAACAGGAATGCTATAGATGTATGGAATATCTGTAGCTACAGAGTGAACGGCGTGGTCACAGATACTCTGGGAGCTGCAGCAGCAATTGGGCCTGTGTTCTTACTCCTTTCTTTTAAAATACACTGTAATCAGATCAGATCCAACACAACCTGGTGGCTTGTGGGGTAAGTTAAAGTTTCCCCAGCTTACAAAGTCCTTTGTAAACCAGACCCCACACCGCCAGCATCTTAGAGCTTTCAACTGCTGTGGATGCAGGAGAGCTGGAAAGCTGCCAGAGAATCTAATCACATATGCAAGAATATTCTTCATCCTCAGAATATCCCTGTTCCATAAGGAGTATGTTTGCAGGAACTCTGGAGTTAATTTGTTCCATTAATTGAGGATTAACTCTTCCAGTGCTTTCTTATTCAGCCTTGTTAACCAACTGCACAGCACTTCCAAACCAGAGCTGCTGGTTGTGTGACTGCTCTACCTCTCTTTCGCTCATCTTTGTTTATTTTTTAATGCTTTGGAGTATATTTCAGTGAAGATTTGCCTTGTATTGTTTGTTAACACTATGCATGAGCTTGGATAGGGAAGATGGCTTCCATTTAGAGAAGTCCATTAGTCACTTTGGCCCATATTACTTCTACTTGCTCTCTTAGGCATTCCTGCTTCTCTTGCTTTTTGAATTTACCAGTGTTTCTTAAAGCAGTTGCAAAACTGTGTAATTATTAGCATGTGTATTCACTGTCAGGTCTGAAGGATTTTTTCCATCTCCTTTTCTCCCCAGTATTTGCTTAGTTTGATTCCTTAAGCATGTGCCTGTGTTCAATCAGAGAGAAATGAAGTGTGTGAACAATAGATAAAACTCACACTGGTTACAGTATTTTCATTTCTCATTAATTATAACCTGGAAATCCTCTCCTAAATATAGGCTTGCTTGAGCTATTATTAACACTGGCTTTAGGGAAACTTCTTTGATTGGAAACAGTCTGTTCCCTTGTACTTGCTCTTCTGCGGAGGAAGTCTGGAACTGAGGGCTATACTGAATTACTGAATACAGTTCTTTTTCTTGCTGCTTTGCTGTGTCAAATTCTTTAAATTTCAATAATTCGCTCACATTTTGTAGCTCGTTACAGTTGTGCAGCGTGACTTAGGGTGCATTTTTATGTCAGTAGTCCCATGGCTTTGTTCAAAATGGCTGCTGTGACACTTGAGGTTGTGCCAGTTCTCAAGAGACAAGGTGGACTTGGCAGAGTTGCTGGGATGCAGCCCTTGGGCACTGAAGGCAGCCACACTGGCAGGAGGCCTGGGGCATGCTTATCCCTTGAATGTGTATGGATGTGTTTCCCTAGTGATTGGATGGAAGATCTCCCCAGCTTTCAGGTGCAAGTCTAAGGTGGCTTCACAGCCCCATAATTACAGCCTGAGATCCAGAGGTTAATTTGTCCATTTTGGCTGAGTCCAGTTGTCACACTGGTGGGCATATGCATAATGAATTGGCTTCCCCTGCAGTTCCAGTTGGCAAAAATGGGATTGTAACTTCTTACAAATTCTGTGTCATGTTAGACAAAGACATTTTGTTGACAAATGTGTGCATGATTGACTGCAATCTGATCCCAACAGGGCTCCATTATTCCTTGCAAATAGATGGATACCGTAGATGAAAGATGATTTGCTTTTTAGGTTGTTTTTTTTGGGTTTGTTTTTTGGTTGGTTGGGGGTTTTTTGTTTGTTTTTTGTTTTGGTTTGGTTTGGTTTTTTAATTTTTTTTTACTTTAAGTATTTCTTTGGGGATTTACTTGTAACCAGTAGAAATACATTCAGTTGTCAGTGGAGTATCCTTGGTAGCTGAGGCTGGGCTTTAAGAAACAGGCAATGACACAAATGTGAAGGCTGTGTTTTGTTGAAAATCTTACCTTTGTACCCTGACAAAATTCCCCTTGGTACAGAGTGAAAATCTGATCTGTCTTATGTTGTTCAGCTCATAGATCTGGCTGAAAACTCACCCTTAGGAGGGATTAGGAAAAAGCTTACCCATATTTTTTCCCCTAAGCTTTCACACACATTTTGGTTATTGAGAAATCCCTGAATATCTAAATGATGACATTTCATGGTATTCAGGCAGTCTTGCACAGTCTTGCCCAAGCCGAAGTTTGGTTTGAGTGGGTTTTTGTTAGACCAAGTTCTAACAAGTCACATAACCACACCCTTTCTGAATTAGAAGTCAGGGATCTTATTTATTTTATGCATTTGTTAGAAAACCTAATAGAGGAAAAGTAGAGGTGTTTGAGGCACAGAGAATTCAAAATTGTTTTGTTGCTTGTGTTTTGAAGTTGATAGTCAGGATTGTACAGGGGAGATGGAGTCTCTAGGGCAGAGGACATGGAAACATGTCTTTGTGGTGGGTGGTGCAAGCTGAGTGGAACAGGCAGTTGTGCCTGCAGAGAGATCTCTGCTTCTATGGGGACATGTTTGCAGTTGGCTACTGAATGTATTTTGACTTTGCTTAACCCTGTTAAGAAGAATTTCACTGTCTGGAAATGGTAGACAATCATCTAGTGTGTGCTGAGCTGCACAGATGCAAACAGAGGCTTCTTTGGGGTTCTGGGAGGAGATACTGGCTTGGGATTGGTGTTTTTCTGTTTGTTTTGCTTTTTTAGTGAACTAATAATGTCTTGCATTTTGTAGCTCTGGCTATGGGCCTGTGTGTTGCAATGATAGCCTTTGTTCGGCTACCGAGCCTGAAGGTTTCCTGCTTGCTGCTCTCTGGGTTACTAATTTATGATGTCTTTTGGGTAAGTGTTTGGTTTGGTTTTGCTAAAACTGTTTTTATGCTTTGGATTTGTAATTGACTTTGGACTAGTTTTACATGAAATCTACTGGTATGAAGTTGATGAAATCTGACAAAGCCAAAAGATTAGCTCCACCACTCCATTCTGAGATGCTGAATTCTACAACAGGCTACAGAATTATTTTCTTGATAATTACTTGAAAAAAGAAGCAGAAATAAGATTAGAATATTTTGACTTTTGCATATTATAAAAAAAAAAAAATTTGGACCTCAAATTTTGAAAGCCCTCTGAAGATGAGAACAAGCATTTCCCATACACACAAAGCCATGTCCACACCAGCAAAGGGTGCACATGCCAGCCTCTGATTAGCAGTGAAATCTGCAGAACAGGGATGTGAATAGACTTGCAGCCAGAAAGGATGGCGTAAAATCCTAGCGCACTTCTACAAGAAACCTGACAGAATGTAACAGCAAGAGGGGTTTGTTTTACCTTTGCATAACACTGAGCACTGATCCAGGGCAGCACCCACTGACAGCTCTGACAGCCAGGCAGTTTTCCAGTGGGATGGGCTGTAGCATAAAAGCCTGTTGGAAACAAGGGCTGCCTCATTCCATTTATGAGTGAGCACCATGCTCACCTCTTCTCTGTTCTGCAGCTTTCTCCTATATTCAGCGTGCTGTTATCTGCATTTGTCATCCCACACTATCTGCTTGTTGTTCAGACAGATCTTTTGTCAAAGGATCTCAAAATATTAATCAATATCTTGATATCACAAAGTATATTCCAGTTATTCTTGAGGATTAATAGTGTAAAGAGCTCTATCTGAATTTTTGAAATACATTTTGCCTTTCATTATCATATATACAACATAGGTATATGGAAAATTGGAAAATATCCTTTCTTTCCTTCAATAGGCAAAGGAAAAATACATGCAAGCTTGAGTTGCTGTGTAATTGCAGTTTTTAACTTCTGATTTCCTTGCTCTGTAGGTCTTTTTTTCTGCCTACATCTTTAACAGCAATGTTATGGTGAAAGTGGCCACACAACCAGCTGATAATCCCCTGGATGTGTTGTCCCGGAAACTTCACCTGGGACCAAATGTGGGCAGAGATGTTCCCCGTCTGTCGCTGCCTGGCAAACTTGTATTCCCAAGGTAAAAGCTTCTTTTACTGTACTACATGAGAAATGTTTTCCCTCCATATACCTAGTAGTTTTAATTCTGTTGGGAAATACCAACTTAGATCTCAGTTCAGTCATTCCCTCTTCATGCTAAAGAGGAGTATAATGAGCAGTGAGGACGGGACACCTCGCTCATTTGTAGAGAAAAGACCCCAACTGGGGTAAAAGGTGCCCTGTTCAGAGCAGCATTCCCTTTTCAACATTTGTGTGAGTTCTGCAGCCTGATGATTGCTAGTGTGACCTCACACTTAAAATCAAAAGATCTGAGGTTTATTATAACATCAGAATAGTCTGGATTACTGCATAATTGCAGATGATTGGGAAGGGATTGGAAACTGATCTAAGCAAGGGTGTCTTATCAGGCAAGCACAGTGCTGGATGGAGATTATTCCACATGTCCCTGCTCCAGTGGTTCCCTGATTGCTCAGATCTATAAGCAGACACGCCCAGGGCCTGGTGGGGCAGTAAGCTCAGTGCAGCAGCAGTCAAGCAGTAGGTTTTGTTGGCATATTACTCTGTTCTTGTTTCTCTAGATGTTGGGATGCTGAAATTACAGAAGTTAGAAGATGATTGTCTGCAATGATAAAACCAAAACTGTTCATTTTGTCAACTTTGTGATAACTTAATTTGCCTTCATTTTCATGAAAATCATCTTGGATTTAAGATAATAGACAATTTTAGTTCTTAAATCTTTTTCACAATTGGCTCTTTTCTGGGAATCTGGCAAGACTGTAGTTTTCTGTTTTGTCTGAATGTCCAGAATGGGTGTACTGCCTTGTTTTATATCTGTGTGCATGGGGATGAAGGTGCACTGCCTATCAGTAGTAATCAAACAGATAAAAAGGGCCAGCTGGTTCCTCTCATCAGCGCAGAGGAGGGAGAAGACTGAGATACTGCATCAATGGATCTGTTTCATTGAGTGAGTTAAGGGCAAAAGCAGTGTAAACACTACTGGGAGAAGGAAACTGGTTTGGAGCAATGTCATCCCTGCCCAAATGGGTTTGTGTAAAGCTGAGGTAGTGGTGAAATCACTGAGGAAAACCTCATTAGCCAGCATTGGGTTCTGCTATGTGCAAGTTTGCTGGTAGAAAGAGGGGCTGTGCCAAATGAAGCTCAAAACCACAGTGGAGGAGTCTAGAGCTTGTCATCTTGTGTTTTGGGCATGAACCCAATTCCAGTTGCTCTTTAGTTCCACAGGCAGCCACTTCTCCATGCTGGGGATTGGAGATATTGTGATGCCAGGGCTTCTGCTCTGCTTCGTCCTGCGCTACGATAACTACAAAAAACAAGCCAACAGTGATTCCTGTGGTACCCCAGGACCAGGGAACATCTCTGGGCGGATGCAGAAGGTCTCTTACTTTCACTGCACACTTATTGGCTATTTTGTAGGTGAGTAATTAGTTCAATATGAAGAGCTGCCTAAGTGAGCAGACGTGGGATTACTGTAGTAGGTTTAAAAGACGATGAAAGCAAATGTAAAGAAGCTTTAAGAGAATGCTTGGTTATGTTCTTTTTAATCCTCCTCTCTTTGCATTTATTGGCATGATCTAGGGAGAAAAGCCCTTCTATAGTCTTCAAGTTTTTGGTTTTTTGTAGTTGTATTTTATATAGAAGGTGAAAGAGAGTATCAGTGTTTTTGTTAGCACTTGGCACTTTGCTTCACTGGCATAGAAAGTGTTGTAGCTCATATCTGAGTGATGGGAAAAATATGGGAGTGTCCAGCTTAATTATGCTGTGCACAGTGCATAGCAGATCTAAGCAATTCACCTAGGCAATTCCTGCATATTTGTATTCTGATCCTGTGACATAGTAGTACATACAGAAAATCATCAGTACTTACAACTGGAATGCTGTTTATAATTTGCTGTAGCCAAATTTCCTGCCTAGTATAAAATAGGTGTTTGCCTCCAGTCCGGGCGTGTGTGTGCATATCCTGACCTCCTGAGGCTGAAAAGGAAAGATCATTTCCTATCAATAGCCTTCCTTCCCCCACACCTTGATTTTTCCCCCCTACACTCCCTTCTGGCAAGTGTTCAGGAAAGTCATTCCTGATGTGTACAACCGATTGCTCAGGTCAGGGGCCGCACACCAGTGGGCTCAAGAGCTGCACTTCAGTGCGATGCAATCAGCTTCCCCCCTTCACCTTTTGTTGTATTTTGTCTGAATTATTCTTGGCTTAGTCTGAGATTCAAAACTGGACCAAGTGGCTCAACACAGCCCAATAATAAAATAGAGTAATTTTTCACTGTTTTGTTTGTTTTAACTGAATTCAGAGAAAGCAAAGCACAGAGAAGTAACTTTTCCTCTCCTGTGTCTCAGAATGGGGGTGAAGGAAGCTTCAGTGGATGAAGTGCTGAGAAACATCCACATGCAACCTGAAGATATTCATAGTGACTTTTTTTTCTTGCAGGTTTATTAACTGCAACAGTAGCTTCTCGTATTCACCGGGCAGCCCAGCCTGCCCTGCTTTATTTGGTACCATTCACTTTATTGCCACTCCTCACCATGGCCTATTTAAAGGTAAGAGGGGAGGACGTGTGGGCAGTGGGAAGCTTTGGGCCAGCTGGCAGCAGGGTCAGTGTCCTTGCACTGGGCAGCAGCTCTCAGTAAGATGATGTGTGTCCCTGGCAACCGTGGCCCAGAACAGAGGGACCGCTGCTGTTGGGTCTTTCAGAGGACTGAGCAACTGCAAGATGAGTTCCTGAAATAGAAACTCATTAATGGACAAAAAGTATCAGTAATTATAAACTAAATAAATTCTGAAATACTAAATTGTTTTAATTGAATAAGTGAATTTATCCTTGTCCAGCTGGTCATGAAATACCACGTGCACAAAATTTGAACAGTGATTGGAGTGGCAAAACCTTGCTTGCCTCTTCCCCGTAACCTGTTCTGAACAGAAATTTTAAAATTTACCTTTCCTGTTCCAGGGCTGTTGTTGAACCACACATCTAGCACTCTGCAGAGCAGAACATAAGAAAGGGCAGGATTTTCAACCTGAATAATTATTTCCTTCCCATCAGAAACCTATTTTGGGTATATCTGCTGTATGACATTCTGGCCTGACAGGAAAAAGATTTATTTTTACTGTCTATTGTAATTTGCAAAACAGGTGAAGTTCTGTGTGTATTTTAAAATGTGAATTCTAAGCAGAGTTGAGAGTTTCTGAGGGCATGGTCCTTGTGCTGTTTCCCTGCCTAGGGCGATCTACGTCGCATGTGGTCTGAGCCTTTCCACTCCAAGTCCAGCAGCTCCCGTTTCCTGGAAGTATGATGGATTGGACAGGAAGTGACCTGAACTTCTGCCTTGGTCCTTTTCACTTTACCTTGTGGCTTTGTTGTCTCCTAAAGCTGGACTGGCTGGTACTTGGGAAGGTACCAGTGACGGGACATGAATGAACGGACTTTGTATTAAAGGAGGGAAAGAAACAAAAGCTAAAATCCCAGAGCTCCACATGACTCCGTATCTCCCTGCAGATGTGGAATTGGGAACCCTTTGTGCAACTGCTGCCACTTTGCTCTTTTCCTCACTCGGATGGATTAGTACCATACTCTTACCTTTGTGAGAGAGGAAGAGACAGACTTGAAACTAAAAACGGCTTGAAGTCGTTCAAAAACTTGTGAACACTAAACGCAAAAACAGTTAAGCAAACTGAGGCTTCTTCAGAGAACCCCTTGTGGACATTGGGACCAGTTTCCTGCAGGACTTCGGTTTTGAAAAGAACTGAGACAGAAGGTCTTCTGTCACAATATTGGGTTTTTTTGATTTATTAAGTATTTTCTGTGGTGTGAGGTTACTTATTAAATCCACAGACATTGAGTGACTTCTTGCAGTATACATATAAAAATTTGTTGTAACAAGTTACATTTCCACCCAGATGTCATATTGCAGTGAAAAAGGGCACGATTTTTATACATATATATATACACACATATAGATATATATATGAATAAATAAAAAGGAAAACCTGTTGAGATCATGCTGTGTAGCAGACAGGGGCTTGCTGTAATTTTTAGCATGTAGCGCAGTTACTCCAGCTTTATGTATATGGATCTACAATGAGCTGCTGTTTTTTCCCCCCTCCTACAACTGAACCTGCAGTTTAAAACCAAGTGTAGTATTTGTACTGGTTGTACCATGGACTAGGGGATACTTGATTTTATCAATGTAGCAAACTAAGGAAGAAAAACATTCAAACCCAGCCCTGTGTGTCTGAGGGGGGAAGAGGTAGGGGTGTCTTTTTTATTTTTTTCTTTTTCTTTTTTTTTTTTTTTAAACAGCTCCCTTGCAGGTTTTTAGTAGTTCCTTCTTGACCAGTGCATGTATTATAGCAGCAATTGTCTTTGTGCTTTCTGATCATAGTAATGTATCACTTGTAAATACATTTTTTTTCTATTTTTTTGTATTTTTTGCATTTTGTTTCATTAGTGTGCTGTATTTTTCCATTCCCCTGCCCCTCAAAGAAAAAAAAAACTGTCCTTTAATGTTGTGACTGGTTGGAGTTTGTGTGTTGACTGCTTTGTACCTGTAGCCTGTGAAAATGTGGATTTTATTATTTCTTTTTTAAAACCAGCAGTTCCAGTTTTTTTATTGACAGAAAGGCTTCCCTGAGGTAACTAAACTTTTCCTTTTAAGCACTGTGCCAAGTGGGGTCTGGGGAGCTCTCCCGAGAGCTCACACATCTTGCTAGTTGATAGATGCTAGGAACTGTTAGTGGGATGGGAATTGAATGAATGTTGGAGATTGACTCTGACCAAGCAGTGAGGTGACTTTGGTTTTGTTCCAGAGAAGGGGGAGGTGGTGAAACACCTGAAGCTCTTGGCACTGTCAGGTGGTACAAGAAGGGCATATTTGACATGGCAGGAAATTCTGTCCAGCTACATGTGTGCACTGTAATTAATTATGTGTGCACTGTCACAAATTAACCCCTTCCTCTGTTCTCAGGCAAGTCTGGCACGGGTGGCAGAGGGGCTGATGCCCTGAGCTGGCTGGGATGCACCTCCGAGACAGCTGGAATGTCCTAGGAAAACAGTAAGACACAATTCAGCCCTCAGGGCCAGGGGGCTGAGCTTTGGCAAATGTGGGTGGGTGTGGCAGGGGAGACATTGTGACTTTATCTGTCATACACACCCACACGAGTCCTTTTCTTTCCTTTAGCTGAAAACATTCCCTTTACCATGTGCCTGCAGTGCTCATCCTGAGATAACTGTCACTTTTTAATGAAATTAATAGTTCTTCACTGAGAATCTGCTTTTTTCTGCCAGGTGTTAGGTCCCAGACTTGCTTGGGACAGTATAGAAAGGTATCAGTTTTGAGCTATACCTCAAACCTAAGGTGAATAAAATATTGAGGAGGGTATTCAAATAAAGAAGGCTTTTTTGGTGGCTTTTGTTTTGCTGAGAGGTTCCAGGCAGTGGAATAACAACTTCAGATCCACTTTGCTGCTGCTTTATCTGCCCAGCCCTTGCACTTACCTGACAGTTGTGCACAGCTCAGGTGCCATCAGCTTCACATCAGGTCCCTCCTTTGTAATTTTTTTTTTTGAATTCCTCTGGAATTAAAATATAAGGTCATTCTCTGTTTTGCAGCAACATTTTTATGCCATGATTGCAAAGTGTCGTTAGGAACAATTTGTACACTTAGAGAAGCATTCTGGAAAAAGTTCTGGAATACTAATTTTTAAATACTTAATGAGAATTAATTTAGCTTTCCAGAAAAATCCTGGTCTTCACTGCTAAGCTGTACTGCCTTCCTGCACTCTGCCTTTCTCCTGCACCAGGAGACCCGAGCGCGCCCTTACCGAGCCCTCTGTCTCTACCCCTCAAAATTGTGCTGCTGCCCAGCCCTGGCCCTGCCCAGGTGAGCAAACACTGGACTGGAAGGGGTTTGCTGCCCCTTTGGCCAGCAGGAAAAGGACTTTAGTGCTTGGCAGAGGTTCACTGAAGTTTAACTGTCCTAAGAAAAAGTGCTCTCCCAGAGCTTTAACTTAAAGCTGCAAAGCTTTGTCACACAGCGCTCCCACCTCAACCATTCAGTGGGATTAGGAAATGGATCCTACCTGGCTGCTCAACTGTGGGCCCTCCCTACACATATTGGGCCTTTGGTCCTTGTCTTTCCAGTCTGTTGTGGCTCCCCGGCTTGAGGATCAAACTATACAGGCTGCTTTGGATCCTCTGGATTTTGGGAGACTCTGTAGGACCTGGGTTCCTGTCCCCATTGGGTCTGGTACTGTTGCTGATGCTTTCTTTGTTGAACTCCTTAATAACCTACTTGACACAAAGTCCTGCAGTGAGATTGCCCAACCACCTGCCCTTTCTTCTGGAAAGTTGTCAAAAATAACTATTTTAATAACTGACTAGCAGAAGCCTTCTTGAAAGAGGTAAAAGGCTGGCAAAAAAGTGATAGAGTGTACTTAATAGTACAGTTGTCGGGACATGGACCAGAACTGTAGAGTACAAATCTGCTGATAGGTCTGGTTCTCTGCTGCATCTTTGGGAACAGCTTAGAAATTGTACTGTTTGTATGCTGACATTTCCCTAAGGTCACACTTCACCTTGCAAACATGAGTTTCAAAGTTTGAATTTGAAACTGTTTTTTTAGGTAAGAAGTAGTAAACTTCATTTTTCATTCAAGTTACAGCACTGACACATTTTCTTATCACTATTCCATGTCTTCATTCTATTATTCTTCCAGGCACTTTGCTTTTTTACTTCAGGATGTCTTTCAAATTTAGTATTTTCCATCTTTTCCAATTTCCCAACAGAACCTGAATGTGTGGCTGGTGCCAGGTCAGTGCTGAGAGTGAAGGCTCTCATCTTAGGCAAAACAAAGATGTAATTTAAAATCAGAATTTGTCCTTTTTTCAGAACAGCTCGTCTCTTCCTTTGGGAACTCACTGGAAGAGTCTGAGCTCTGTGATAGAAGAGGTATCAGGTCTAAGGTGGGGCAGGAAGTAACTCCTAGTTACTGTAACTATGTTTTCTAAGAAAGTATTCTAGTTCAGGCTCCACCTGCTTCATGCCTCATAACCAGTTTCATGTACTCTTAAGAGCATTGTGGGGCAAAAACCACAAAGTCCTTGAGAAGTGTAGCTTCTGTTCTTGAAAAGTGACTAATCTCCTTCCCCACTTGTTTCTAATTTATGTATAACCTGGTTTTCCCATCTCTGTGCCCCAAGTTTGCAATGTTGGCTGAGTCTGTCAATTGATAGAAAGTTGTGGCTTCACCTGTGAACAGACCCTTTTCTCCAGTGAGAGCCTTGCCCTGCCTCCACCTGGGTTTGTGCTGAGGGTGGCTTAGTAAGTTTCTGATTTGATGCTGCAAAACTTGTTTGTGTTTTGCCCTTTCAGCCGTTCCTCTGAACAGACCTGAGGAGCAGACACACACTCATCACACACAGTTCTGTCAGCCAGCAGCAGCGAGGAGGAAGGCTGAAGTATCTTGCCCTGAGAAGAGGCATTGCTTTGCTCTGGGAGCTCTGTGCCTTTGTGTGCAACCATGCTGTTTTACCCCAAAGCACTGCTGTGGTCAGTGTAGTGCTACAGGGCACTGAGATCTCTCTGAACCTGTGGCAGCAGGGAAAAACTTTCAGGAAGATTTTGTTTGAAAGCTTTCTGGAAAAAAAACAACCCAGAAACACCACCTTTTTTAAAAAGCTCAATCTTGTAGATTCTCTGGGTATTCTCTGTCAGCTGAGGGTGGTCACAGTCACCATGGGGTAGAGGGATGGTTTCATTCTGCTCTGGAGAGAAGCTGCAGCCAATTAGAGCTGGGAATGAGGAAAGCTGAGGATGAAGAGGGGCAGGGCAGCAAGTGCTGACAGCACAGTGGCTCCAGGGGCTGGCAGAAGCATGACTGTGCTGGTGCACTCTGGATGCAGCTGGAGCGCAGCATACCAGGAACGCCGCATTGCTGAAGTCCTCATGGTACCTGCAGCTCCTGTTCTACCTCAGAGGCCACAAGGAGAAGTTCCTATAAAAGGGTATCCCACATCCTCACATACCATCACAGAAGTGAGCCTGCAGCAATCAAAGTGGTGACACAGGCTGAAATCAAGCTAGGAAAGTCTCTCTCTGTCCTCTCATCCAGAGAAGCTCTCTGTAATTTACAACATATTCAAGATCACTGGAATGGTTTTCAAGTAGCAATGCTCTTGAATGCACTGCCTGGTGTTTGGGAGAGCAGCAAGGAGAAACTCAGCACTTGAGGCCATTGCCCCAACACACCATTGCCCTCCAGTGCCCTGCACAGGGATGACTGACATCACTGAGAACTGGTCTCACTGGTGCGTGCAGGCCCTGCTGGTTTCTGCTTGTCTTGTGACTGGAAGAAATTAAGAAATTATTCTAAATTAATTCACATCTGCATTAAAAAAAAAAAAAGCTGAGAGTGGTGGTCCTTTAAAATCAGGTTTTATTTCTCTTCTCTGCTCTCTCATGTAGCAGAATCCTGCTCTTCTTCTCTGCAGACAAGTCTAAATAAATGGCACCACAGGAAAATAACCATTTACCTATAGTGTATTTGTTTGGACAAGGAGGCGGACTGGAGCATACCAGCTGTAGTCTTAATCCTCTTCCCTCTTTTCCTGAGTTTGGAGCTTTTCCTTTGGCTGTTGACTCTTCCAAGAGTTAATGTCTTACAACAATCACTGATTGAGGATGTGCTACTGCTAAAGCTTCCTGGTGACGTTTGTGTGTCATGTCTTCATTTCCTTGTTGCCCAAAACAGTAGACATAAAAGGCTGTTACTGCCCTTCCAGGCACTTGCTTTCTTGTTGATAGTGTAGAAGCAGATTTGGGAGCAGAGGGGGTTTTTTGATTGGTTTTTTTTTTACAAAATAGTCCTAGGCACTGAAGCTTGGCTGTCCTTTGCTTCTATCCTTGTGTCCCAGAGCAGCTGAGTGAGCAGGTGCTGGGCTCTGCTGGCCCAGCTGGAGGGATTCTTTCTGATCTGCATTTTCACATACAGAGAGAACCGCAGTCTGTGCTCAGAGCACTGTGTGTAGGTCGTTTCCCTGCACGTCCTCCTGTCTAGCTCCTCTCCTTCTGGAAGGGAGAAGTGCCCTGCTGCAGGGATTATCTCAGCCCAGCCTGTGTGCCATTAGGAGCTCACACACAGCTGCATCCCACAGCCGAACTCCACTGCAGTCTGAGCTGCAGAGGCACGTAACCAGCAGCCTGGAGCAGGGCAAAGGGCTCTCAGCACCTCTAACTCTGGCACTGGTTATCCAGCGTCACATAGTGCAAATTTAGCAAAACAGGCAGTGGCTGGGAAGGTCTGTCAAGTTGCCACTACCAAGCCATTCCAACAGTCCAGTCTAGGAAAAGCCCCACGCTGCCCTACAAGCACAGGTTGCCTCCTCCCTCCTGCACTCACAGCCATCACTTATAAACCACAGTCCAGTCTCCGCGCACCAGATTTTGTCCAAAGAAGAATCAGCACATTTTAACTAGAGCGTCAGTTACTCATTGGTGAGGAAAACCCGCAGCATTAGCCTCACTCAAGAGGGTCAAACTCCACCACTCATGCACCATTACAAGGCACTTGGGGCAGTGTGTTGCTCCAGTCAGCTTCCTCAGCCTCGGTAGGCCTTCAGCAGCTGGCCTGCAATCACCAGTCTCTGGATTTCACTGGTGCCCTCGTAGATCTCAGTGATCCGAGCATCGCGGTAGTGGCGTTCGGCTGGCATCTCTGTCACATAGCCCATCCCACCCAGGATCTGGATAGCCTGAAACAAAGGCAGCAGGTTAGAAAGGAGGTGAGGTCAAGAAATTTGACTTGTACAAAATTCACACACACAAAGCCATTTTAAGAGGAGTTGAGCCTACTGCAAGTATAATGGGGAGGGTGGAACACATAGGGATGACTGCATCTCATTTGCAATCAGAGGAATAAACAGGATTGATCTCTGTAAGAGCCATATGGCTTCAGAGGTATCTGTAGTGATCTGTATTCAGCTAAGATGCATTTATTAAAGACAGGACAGTAAACCGAGGAACAGAAGATCTGATCCAGGTGCCATGGTGATGACTGGTGGCCCCATGCTCTCTCCCACATTGCTGCTCCTTCCTAAAACTGCCACTGCCCTGGACAGCAGCAGGCACAGACCACTTTAATAATACAGCTGCCACAGGCCAGTATAAATCCTTGCCATCCTCCTATTTCCCCACAACCCATGAAGATGGTTGTGCTAATCGGTGTCAGCCATAGGGCTGGGTTGCTTGCTTGGTTGGTGTATTTCAAATATAGATTAGTAAATTCTATCCCACCTTCCCAAAGCACCTGGGAGACATCCAGAGTCCCTTCCCACATGATGTATGTCAAAGTTGTCAATTGAAGTTACCTGATGAGCAATGGATGTTGCAGCTTCTGATGCAGCCAGTTTGGCCATCGCCGCTTCCTTTGGAAAAGGAAAACATCACTGAGGGTCCAGCTGTCACATAAAGGAAACCCTCACCTGCCCAAGGAGCTTGAAGGCTCACAGAGCAGCTGTGCAGAGAGACAGGCCTGATGATGGTGCCAGCTGAGAGCAGCCACCCCTTCCTGCTTGGCTACAACCAGTGCTGAATTCGGCAGGCTGCCCAAGGGTGGGCAGCAGGCCCAGGACCTGGCCTGGCTGGGCAGGCGCTGAGCACAGTGATGCTCTGTGGAGTGGGGTTCCCTGGCCTGAAGCCTGTGTCCTGTGCTGTGGTTGCTGGACAAAAGCAGGGCTGGATATACCTTAGTGAAGGGCTTTCCATTGTCCTTCAGCATAGCGGCTCTCCAAGTCAGCAGGCGTGCACCCTCCAAGGCCACAGCCATGTCTGCCAGCTTGAACTGAAACAACAAAATGCTGCCTTTGGTCCAGGGCCTCTGCCTGCACAAGGGGACACAGCTGAATTGTCACACCCCTGGGGCCAGTAAAGGACAAGGAGCCTCTGTCCCAGGAATTAGTTTTAACAGTGTTTGAAAACAGAATTATCACCCTGTTTATCCCAGACAGTACAAAGTGCACTGTGTGCCTGATACCACACCTGAGAGCACACACAGACTTTCCACCATCCCCAGCACCCTGTGGAACTGCTCTGTGTGCCCAGCTTGTACCTGCACTGCCTGGAGCTTTGTGATGGGTGACCCAAAGGCCATTCTCTTCTCAGCATAATCCACAGCACAGTCCAGAGCTGCCTGTGCTATTCCAAGTGCCTGTGAGGCAATACCAATCCTTCCTCCATCCAGAGTTTGCTGAGAAAGACATGAAATATATGTTAGTCAAGTCATACTTGATCAAGAATAGTACACGCACATTTCTGATGTTGCTGGAAAGCGGCTGTAGCCTTACAATCCTCAGGTCGAAGACCTCCTTAATTCAGAATGTTCTATAAGAGGCACTGGCACTGCAGAGAGAAGGCCAGAGTACAACACAAGCAGAAAGGAGAGGGACTGCTTAGTAGCTGGGAGAAAAAAAAGAGGGTGCAAAATAAGGGAAACAGCACAACAAGGATCTGCTCTGGAAGGGGCTGGAAAGAACTCTTCAGGCAGACCCCTGACTTGTTCTGGAGCTGATTTTACTTTGGAAATCTGATCCATTTTCCTTTTTTGCCCTCATCATTAGGACACACATGTGAAAGGATTTTTCAAACTGATTAGTGAACCCAGTCAATTACCTGACTTAGCTCAAACACCTGCTCTGCCCCACTATGCACAAGAAGAAATTGCAGCACAGAGAAAAAAGGCTTCATCTTCTCAACCCTGGGCTGAAGGTTTTTAAAGGAACCTGTCAGTCACCAACCACTTTTGATTCTGGACATAATGGAATGGGCTCTGCTCCAGGGAGCTTAGGCCAAAATGTCAGACCAACAAAGGGTGTTTTACCCCTCCAGAGAGAGCAGTGACCACTCTCGAGGGCAGTGCCTCACTGCAGGAAACAAAGCTGTTTCCAGCTGCCTTGATCCTCCTCAGAAGTCATATGCATACCATAACTCAGCTGTCATTCACCTTGAGATGCTATTCAGAGGTTGTCCTGGGTGTCCAGGACAACTTTCCTCTGCCACAGTATTCACATGGGGAAATGCCATGTCTTCCCTTCATCTATGGGTACAAACTGGAGGAACAGAGGGTTCAGAAAGGAGAAAAATTAAAATATACTGCCACTTTTGATACAGCACATCAGTGGCATCAGCATTCCTTCAGCTGAGAACCACCACAATGAAAGTGCTGCCGAAAATCTGTGTAAATTAAACATTCATCAAGCTCTGGGAATGATTCCTCCCATGTTGGCAAGAAGGGTCAACAGCTTAACATGACACAGAACAGCTTATGCAAGCAGTCCTCACTGAAGTGACTGCCTCTGGAAATGGTTTACAAAATGGTGAGCTTGGGAGCTATGGCTGTACACACCCACAGCTGCACCCCCTCCCTCTCTTACCATGGCGATTTTGAAGCCCATTCCTGGCTGCCCCAGGAGGTTTGCCTTGGGTATCCGGCAGTCCTCAAATATCAGGTTGGCAGTGGAAGAGGCTCGAATTCCCAGTTTGTCTTCTTTCTTCCCCAGTGACAGCCCAGGTGTTGGCATGGGAACCAGGAATGCACTAATGCCCTGCAACAAGACCCAAACTCTTAGGAATGGTGCCTTTTTACCTTCCCACTTCCTTGGCTGTCCAGAGGCTTCCTCCATTTTACACAAAAGCCACATGTCTAGGTAACCAAAAGGAGGGAGGAGAGAGCTGAGATAGAACAAAGCCAGCGCACATCAGCCCCTCCTCTGCTCAATGCCTGCACAGCTTCAAAAACAGAGTCTGTTTTTGCAAAAAAGCTGTTGCAAACTGCTTCTCCAAAGCTCCTTCACTCCCACCCCCTTTTCCTGACTGGTACAAACTACTGCACCTTGTGCTTCAGGGATTTATCCGTAGTAGCAAACACCACAGTGGCCGAGGCGTCCCAGGCATTGGTGATCCAGGCCTTGGTGCCGTTCAGAACCCACTCGTCCCCATCCAGGCGTGCCGCAGTGGAGGCTGCACCCGCATCACTGCCGTTTCCTGAGCAAAGCAGCAGCAAACAAACCTCAGGTGATTGGTGACACATGGGGGGCAAACCCACCTGCACCCCATCAGCCCACAGCACCTCTTGAACTGTGGTAGTGGCACCACTTTCCCTCCCACAGGATGGGGAAAGGCCCATGTGCGCACGATTTGTCCAGAGCTCTGCTCACACACGGAATGAGTACTTTCAGCAGGGACCATAGGATGGCAGTTCTGAGACTTCACTTGCACAGAACTGCTATAAACCAACTCTCTACAAACTGTTCCAAATTCAAAGACCTAAAGTCCATCCTAAACCTGACCAAGGAAAGAAGCTACGCCATGTTCTTTGCAACAGGGATGGTAACAGTCACATCACCTGGTTCACTGAGGGCAAAACATCCAATTTTCTCTCCACTGGTGAAGGGAGCGATCCACTTGTGCTTCTGCTCTTCAGAGCCAAACTTGAGTATTGGCCCTAAATACAAGGACTTTAAGAATTCAGTGTTGTTAGTGCCTTTTGAAGGTACAACCAATCCAGTAATTCCCTAACGTGCTCTCCAACGCACCAGAACCCACCACAGGAACAGATTAACTTCTCCCAAACACCCCTCTCCCATGCCAACCTCACTCCATGCCTGCCCCTCACACTCACGTTATTGACACTGACGATGACACCTGTGGACGCGCAGCCCCTGCTGATTTCCTCCACGGCAATGGAATAGGCCAGGTAGTCGAGGCCTGCTCCTTTGTACTTCTCTGGCACATCCATAGCCAGCAGCCCTAACCTACCCATCTTCTTCACCTGCACACAGGGAATGGAGAGGTCATGTCCTCTGCAGCACCAGTGTGCAGGCAAACACAGACACGTGGAGAGCAAGACAGGTCATGCGAGGGCTACACCCAAAGGAAAAGATGCACAAAACTCCTGGTGAAATGGGAATTGGAACAAACTGGTAAGTGTCCCCAGATCCCAGTGACTTCAGCAGGAGCTGTACCCAGTCGCTGTGATTTAGGCTCTTGCTTGTTTAAAGAGCTCTCTTCAGTACTGGGAAGGGGGGAGCCTTTTGAAGGTGAAATAGGGAGAGAGAACTCCACCAGCATTTCCTCAGCCACCCACCAAAGCTGTTCCCTTGCATGTCTCCTGTCAGTAGAAATGGGAATAAAAATCATCAGAACTTTACCTTTGAGTCTGCTGAGCTTCAGCCTAGAACTGCACAAGGGAAGAATTTTACAGAACGAATGACTGCAGAAAACACTGTGCAAGATGATTTTTTTCATTTCCAATAAAGCCAGATCTTGCTCCCAGAGAATCTTATGTTAGTTACATTGCAATCAATTTACCTCAAGTTCCCCAGCTAGACTCCTTGCTTTGCAACCATAAGCCTTCTGCTTGCTTTTAGAGGAACCAGGCAGAATTTTTAGGTAAATAATTTCCCTCCTGTATGGGTACCCAAAACGCTGATCCTCTGCATCAAATCCAGAGGATGAACAAGACAGCCACTCATTCTATGAATGTTGCTTTATCTTATTAAACACTTGTTTACATTTTGAATTTCACCCTACACATTTAAGTCAAAAGACTCAGAATCAAATGTAAAATTCTCAGATGAGAACAGTAAGGAGTAAAATTATTTTCTTCCTTACCATAAGTGTGACTTTCTAACGTCACTAGCAACAACTTTCCTGGTTACAATCGTTATACATTACTAGAAAGAGGAATGTGACAAAACTCTCATGCCTCCAACAGCATTTGCTTGGAGCCTCCTGGCTAATGTAACAGGATCTATTTTGCTGGAACTTTGTATCTCACTGCTTAAGACACACACTGGTGTGTCCTTCTCCAAGAGAAATCACAGGTTTGGCTGGAATTTCAATTTGTTCACAGCCCCAGAGGATGATCAGCATGTACCTCCTGATCACTTTCTTCCACCATCTGAAATGCATTCACATCATCTACGCTTCCTCACAATAAACCATTATGTGCATTTTGTAAAAGTATTTAATTAATTTTATAAACCAATTTTATAATTTGTATTACAGCCTACAGGTAAGTTGGTAAGAGAACTAAAAACTCAGTGGTACTAGAGCCAGATACAGAGAAACACAAGTAAAGGTGAAGAGCTAGAAATGCTCTGTGGTAATGGCAATGTCCACACGCAGAGCAACGAGTTGGTCTAAACTTAAATTTTTTGCTTAACTGGAACTGGATGTACATTTTGCTTCAGCCCGAACGGTCCTACCCCAGAGCAGCAGGAAGAGGGTGTCTGGCTGTGCCATCCCCACCCTCGCACCCACCTGCTCCGCCGGGAAGCGGTGCTCCTTGTCCAGCTGCGCTGCAAGCGGCATCAGCTCCTTCTCCGCGAAGTCCCGGACCGTCTGCCGCAGCATTTGGTGTGTCTCGGGCAGCTCCGCGCTCTGGTACACGGTGTGCAGCCGGCGGCACTGCAGGGCCAGCGCTGGAAGCAGGGAGGGGACTGAGCGCCGCCGCTGCCCTCCACACCGGGCCAGGGGTGGGCGCGGACCCGTGCAGGGGTCTGCGGACCCCCCCCCACTCCGGGACACCTTCCCGCGGCGGACCGGCTGAAGGGCGGCGCCTCTCCCGTGCCTGAGGGGACTCTCCTCAGGCAGGCCCTGAAGGGCACCGGAACGCCACCTCCTGCGCAGGCCGCGGCCTCATCCCGCCCCTCCCAGTCCCCCCGAGCAGTCCCAGCAGGGCAAGGCCACTCCCGACGCCCTTACCCCGGGGGGCTCCGCCGCCGCGGGACACAACCGCTGCCAACGCCGCCGCCATCGCGCCGCCTCAGGGAGCCCGCGGAGCCCACAGCGCGCACGCGCCGCCCTCAGCGGGGCGGCCTCTGCCCGCCCCCGCCCCTCCAGGGCCGCCGTGCGCCGGGAGCAGAGGAAGGTCCTTTATTCCTATTGCTGGTGACAAAATCACGAGTGTACAAATACAGCGGCACCGGGGCCCGCGGGGACACATCGGCCACTCAGGACAGCCCCGCGGCGTTGCCACGGCCACGGGAGGAGGGTCCGGAGGGGACAGCACAGAGGAGTCCACGTGTCAGCAGCCCCAAGGCCACACTGTGAGAAATATAAATACGTGTCCTGTAAGAGCACTGGGATCCAGGAAGGCGGAGAGGGCGTTTGCTGGTGTTCATTTTCCTACAGAGGAAGAGGTGCTGACTCCGCCAGGCTGCCATTTATTCAGCCCTGTCCTCGGCAAGGACAAGAGATGGCAGTGTTCCAAGTCCGAGGGTCACACCTGACAGCGAGCCAGGCTCCGGGGTAGCACAAAGTAGCGCCATGTCACAGGACAGCAGGGCAGAAAACTGGGAAACAGCTGCAGAGGACGTGATGAAACAGAGCAGAGAAGCAGAGCTGCTACATTTGGACCTTACTGCTTCACCACCACCTTTCTCCTTCATTTCTGACTCCTAAACACTTGTTTTATTCTTCTTGAACCCTCTGATAATGGAATAAGCATCCCCAAGCACCAGAGAAGAGGCTGCTGCTTCTCTGCAACAAGAGACATTGAAAATCCTCAGGTAAACACACAAAGGAAGACACCTCCTACCAAAAACAGAGAACAAGGATAGAAGTACCCAGTCCATACAACAAGAGATGATCTTCCTTCACAGGATGCTGTACATATTCCACACTCAAGTTATGAAAATAGCTCTCCACGAAGTTTGCTGGCATGGATCCAAAGCCCTTGCCTCAAAAATGGGAAAAAGAGGTTCTGGTACTAAGAGGACAAATACTGGAAAAACATACTATGAGTTTGTGGATTTAGTCCCTTTTTAAAGTTTTGAGCAGAACTCAGTATGGTCCCAACTCTTTTTCCAACTCAGCACACAGCCTGAGAGAAGTCATCTTTGATACCTTTTCCCTTGCTCAAACTCCTGGCATTGAAAGCATCTCCTCTGCCTGCAGCACCTGGCTAGGACTGACCATCCAACTGTCAAAGACACGATGTGATCCCAGTGGAATTTCTTCCAATCTCAGTCGCATGAATAGCTTTGACCCATCATTAAAACACCAGAGCACACACTCCAGAAAGAAACTGGTCTGCTAAACCATGTTAACTAAAGATATCATCCCTGCCACAAAGAAAAGAAGCTTTATATAAAGTACCTAAGAGAAAAGGAATGCTAGGGAAGCTACTTAAGTAGGGAAAGTAGTCTGGAAATCCCTAACTTTCTGGATTACAATAAACTTTTTCAGTGCTGGGTTGCCCTCTTGTAGGGACTTTCTTTTTCCTGCAGCATGATTTTAGGGCAAAGATGTTCCAATTTGTTAAAGCAAACAAACTCAGCTAAAAACCATTGGGTGCTACTGCTGCCTGCAAGTCTCCCGCTTTTCCCCTAGTTCTCTCTTTTATTGCTGAATAGCTGACACATTCACCAGTGTGAAAGTAACCGCTTCAATGCCGTTTCCTGCTCTCTGCTGATGGCCAAGGACAGGAATTCCATTTTCCTACCGGGACAGAACACCGGCAGCACGCTCCCGCCGCCAGCACCCGCTAGGTGGCGCGCGCGCCCCCGCCGGGGTCCGCCCGCCCTTCACACAGGACAAGGAGGAACCTTTACACGGTGACAAGAGATGGGAATTGTCACTCTTGCAAGAAAAGCAACAGGTTGCTTCATATAGGAAGTGTGATAAAAGTCACGTTTAAAGGCACCTGGATTTATATCACATACAAAATTCAGTTCAATATGCTAAAATTTGTCAGGGAATAACTAGTAGGCTCTTCAGACACTATTTCTAGACACTTTGGATGAAAAACACACTTCCAGGCAATTCTGCCTTGTGGTGAGTAACTTCAAGCAAAGCAAATGCTTCCCACCTCAGTGTTACACCTAAGCATGAGGGCTGCTGAAGGTGTTCACAGCAAGAGGCATCTTGAGCTCCACCTCACCAGCTGCTTTAACTAATCCTGAAGGTCCTAGACAAGATTGCATTAGTGCCTGTGGAGATGCTGGAGGGGATCCATGGTAGCAGAATTGTTCTTCATCTTTCCATCAGGCAGACCTTGCCCCTCCACATTCCCAAGACATTTGTTGCAGTTGCTCTTGATTAATGCTCCACCCAGAACAGGTCATTTATTGTGGTTAATCATAATAAAATATCTTCCTAAGAGCTGGAGATTCTTTCATGGCTGCCAGCCCACACACTCTCATTCTGATGCCAGCTGATCTTCCACACCAAAGTTACTTTCACTAATCTGGAGGTAAAGGCAGTGGTTTCCTATTGCTGTCTATGCACTAACAGGCTCTGGGCTCTCATGTCCACCCCAATCAATCCTGCTAAAATACAAACTACACTGAATCCCTCTTAACACAACAGGTAACCGCCGAGGAGTTAGGTTCTAACTGTCTCAAGAACAAATGGAACTAATAATAGGAAAGGTCCCTACTCTATGCAGAACCTAACTCCCCTAACAAGAGACACAACTGACCAGCCCAGCGCCGGGACAGGAAAAGTACCAGTCTTGAGAGCCAGCAAAACTGACAAAAAAAGGGTTTTGATACTTGAGATTTTGCACAGTTGGGAGCTGAGACCCAGCACAGCGACTGGAAAGACACAGGTCCTCCTCTTCCCACTGCATGATGCTATCTCCCATTGCCAGATCCCAAACATAGCTGTGGTATCAACCTCGGCAGCATGACTTCCTAAACCTTAAATACGCAGCTGAGTAGGCAGAGCAGTGACGGGAACAATGAAAAAGAGAACCATGTACATTCTCACTTTCCAAGGATCCTACTCCATAACACTGAGTGATCTGACCTGGGAAGCTTTTAGCTACTAGTACCTCCACTGCAACAAAGCAAATGAGCTGGTGCTGCTCACAGCAACTCTGACAGACCAGTCAGGATTACAAGTATAGACTGAAGCCTAGGAAGCTCTGCTTCCTACTCATTTTTCAAGTGATTTTCCACGTTCTCCCTTTTTCCTCTAAGCCCCACTACACTGACACCTCCCCTCCAGCCCAGCCAGGCTGACAGTGTGCTGTCCACCTAAAAGGCAATACATTCTGTAGTGAGAGCCAAAATTCCTACACAAAGGGAAGAAGGAGAAATGGTAAATATAGTGAGATTCACTTCAGCTCTAAGGTTGACCCCTGAGCTCCAAACATTCGGAAGTTTGCTCACAAAAGCTCAAACAGAAATGCTATCAGAGTGATAGCCACCTTTTTCCCCTATCTCGTATCTCTAGTGAAATCTCTGGTGAAACACAGATGAAATGTTCTTGGGGGCAGCTCACGCCCCCAGAGGCAGATGGAATACTCCTGTACTGCTTAGAAGCTGAACTAGTCTCTTTCCCACTGGAGAATATTGGGATGCACCCTAAAAAGCAATGTCAGCCATGCCACAAACAAAATCACTGCCACTGAAGAGACGATCTGTCCAACTGAACAAAAGATCTGCTCTCCAAGCATCACTGGCTACTTGAAGGGGTTAAGATTTTCCTGCTAGGAAATAGCTTAACACAAACAATCTGACCTGCTGAAAAAGGATATTCACTCAAAAGGTGAAACATCAGAAGCACTAAAGGTGCAACCTAACTATAAAGACTAAGAGCAAGAATTGTCTAAGAGTGCCTCTGATCACTGACCTAACCAAGGTTATCAGAAGACAGCCAGGAACAGATAACAAGAGGCAGGATACTCTGAGTGTCAGATAGAGAGGTGTTGCAGGGAGATCTCCTTTTAGGAGCCGTCATCTTTGCTTCATGTTCTCAGCCTCATGCATGGAGAAAAAGCTTGGCAAGAAGCCTTGTTGCATGAGACAGCAACTCCAGTCCACTCTTGCACATCTGGAATAGTTAAGGTCATAGCATCTGATTACTGTCCTCCATTGTAAGCATAGTCAGCCTTGTTGTGCATAATCAACTTGTTGTCCACAAAGTAAAAGCTGTCGGAGCGCGTCTCGTACGGGTTTTCAACCATCAGACGGACTGTGAAAGAGAAAGCTTCATTACATTCAACAGCCAGCCAGCGTCAGGATAAAAACTCTGCCACTCCACTGCATTTACCAGGTTGATGCTCTGCCCTACCCAAGGAAGAGAAGCAAACTGCTCTGCTGAACACACTTCAAAGGCTGCAGCCTGCCCTTTCCTTTCTTCCTATTCACAGGACAAGTGCTGTCAAAAGCAAACAGAGGTTGGATCGAGTAAACTCACTCAAAATAACCTTAGAGACTACCAGAACTATGAGTGGAGCTGAGCAGCCATCATGTCTGTAAGCAGAAGGAGCTGGTTTGTGGCACTTCCCACACATACACAGGCAGGGTGAAAATCTCACACCTTCCCCACGAACAGGCAGCCCCAGAAGGGCCCCTGTGTTCCTGCTCTATCCACCCCCTGAGGTCAAACATACCCTCTGCAATCTGTATTTGCAGAGATCTTAGGCTCAAGAACACACCTCAGGGAAGAGCCAGTTCTGTTCCAAAGTAGGAGGCTCTAGCCCTAACAAGCAAGTGCAGAAAACAGATGGATGGCTATAAAAAGAAACTTTTCTTTGGGGTTTTGTTTTCTTCTGGGCTACACTACATGGCATCAGGCACGTCAGCCCTGTGACTCTGATCAGTTCTTTCAGCCTGTGACATAGCAAAGGTTGTCTTAGGCTTTCATTTTCAAAGGGGGAGACTTTGCAGCACAAATCTCTTAACTGAGACAAGATTACACATTGCTAAACTGGGAACCTGTATCTGTTTGTTCCTGTCCCCCCAGTCCCAATCACAACTTCTTTCACAAGTAGAGGGAGCGAACGAGCAGATGCACGCACAGACAAAACACCACTCAGAGTGGCAAAGAAGGTACTTACTAAGGTCTTCTGAGAGCTGAGGGAATTCATAAATGTGTTCGCATGTGTTCCTGCTACTGGGGATGCAGAAGCCAAAATCAAAATCAAAGTTCTTCAGCAAGCGATCTCGGAAGTAATGCCTCTCAATCATTCGGAAGTTTGACACTGGTTTTTCTCCCACTGTGAATTCCACTCTGCATAGAAGAATCATGAAAAAAACAGCTATTGGGAAGAATAGAGCCTTGAGCATGAGGCTACACAACAGTTCTCTACAGAGAGTTTGATATTTGTAGTCTAAGATAGGCTCTCTGAGTCTTCTATTCAATTTTGTTATAAACTGTCAAGTAACACTTCGTAAACATCCAATTCTCCCTTCTTTCCATGAACTCATACTCACGTTGCACCAACAGTCCGAAGACGGAGAAACGCTGGGGTGAACTGGTACCGAACAAAGCGACCTGCACTTGCATCCAATTCACTGCTGTCATCTTCATCCTCCTCATCATGCTCTAGAAAATGCACTAGCCTGGAGTTACTCTGCTCACAGTGTACATCTAAGGTGATACTGGCTAGTGGGTGTATCAGGACAAGCTGCCTACTGCTTAGGTACCAAATGTAAACACATTTAATAATTGGTCTGAGACTTATACTGCCACTAAGTAAAAGAGAAAAGATTTGCCCTAACAGCTGCCCCAGCCTTGGTGGCTCCAGAACTAGAGCCACCCCTCAATCTCATATGATATCCCCCCCTCACAATCGCCAATACACCTGAACTGATCTCTATTACAACCAGCCCAAAAAAAGGAAGATTGCCAGTTGATAGTACTCTCCCACCCAACAATAATCACTTTTTTATCACAACTTCTTTAGCAGAGATAAACTCAGTCCTATGCTTAAAGGAGAGGAATTCAGTCATCAGGACGTATATCAGAGGACCTTTCTGCTGGGCTTGCTTGGGTTCTGCATTGCAACCTCTCAGCTCTCTGAGTCCCTCTACTCTCCTTGCAATGTTTGTATGGTGTACCTGAAGCAGATGGCTTTGCAATTTCAAACAGTACTGTCCCAGTTTCAAGGTCCCGGATCTTAAACCTGGTGAAGTCAATGTTGTAAATGTTGTCCTCAGGTTTGCATAAATAATCTAGAAGAGAGAGAAAAATTACAGTAACATTTCAAAACACCTCTGACCACCTACCAAATGAATTTCCTTTTTTGTTAGCGCTAGCTCGATAAGATATGTACTGCTCGTAGTTTTGCAGAAGCTTTATGAAAGCAGGACAAAATTAAGGATGGAAGAAACAAAGGCATGTTAATGCCAGATAGCAGAGCAAGAAAGGGATGGGATGGGATGGGATGGGGACAGAAAAGCACAGATCAGCAGCCCAGAGGAAAAACAAAAAACCAAAAAGCCTCAAACAAATCAAAATCCACAAACAACACAAAATCCCCCAAACTTTCTAGAAGTTGCACGGAAGCTGCCGGCGGGCACACCTCGAACCGCCGCGCTCAGCGCGCCCGAGCGCGTCCCCCGCCGGCAGCGCCGCGCAGGCCGCACGGCTCCCACGCCAGGGACCAGACCCGGCCCCGCCAGCTTGGCTGGCAGAGCCCCCGCCGCTCCGGGGACCGGCCCGCACTCACTCTCCGTCACCCGGCACAGCCCCAGGACGTGCTCGGGCCGAACGGTCTCCAGCGCCAGCAACTCAGACTCGGTCCAGGGTTGCCTCGGCGGCGCATCGGCCGATCCGCGCCGGCCCCTCAGGCGGCTGAGCGGCCCCGCGGACGCCGGCGGCGGCTTCTTGTCCGGCCCCGGCGCCGCCGCGGCCCGCGCCCTGGAGCCGCTCATGGCCACTGCCAAGATGGCCGCCGCCCGCCTCGGTAGCTATGGGAGCGCGGGGCGGGGCGCCGTTGCCTGGCAACGCCGCGCCCGGAGCTCAGCAGGGCCCGCCGCCGCCGGACGGGTGACCCGAGAGCCCCGCACCGGGCACGCATCGGGACAGGCCGGCTGGGAAAGCTGAGTTACCCGAGGAAAAACGACACAAGGAACAAGCAAACCAGCCCCTCCACCCGCTATCTCCAGCCGGCTGGTAGCCCGCGCCCCGCTCCCGCACTACCGCCCAGTGAGCCGGTCCTCAGCCCTCCGCTTGGGCACCCGTGCTCCCGGGTACTGAAGGCACGGCCTGAGCCCGCAGCGCAGCCAGTGACACAGAGCGCAGGTATCCCCCGAGAGCCCTGCTGTGTTCAGGGGACGGTGGCAAGCACTTTTCAGGGAGCACCAGAAGCCTCAGCCAGAGGATGCCGTGGAGTGCACACCCCGCTGCTGGCCGGGGACATCCCAGCTGCTGTCCCGAGGGAGCAGGACAGCGACAGGACCGTGTGCCCCTGGGTCAGTCAGTCTCATGACCACACACCGGAGGTAGTAGTGGCAGCCACTGGACGAGTCTCCCCAGCCTGGTGGGAGGAACTGGGGAGGTCCCACTTGAGGGACTCACAGGAGCATCACATGGAGGAAAGAATGTGTTTCTTCCCAAAGAGGGGCAAGCCCATCAGCCTGCAGTAGGCACGCAGGAGCTGCCAAGAGTCACCTCCAGCCCTCTGGGGAACTTGGGGCAAGAACAACACACAGCTGAACCCTCTTTTGGACTCCAGACAACACTGAACATGCTCATGATGATCAGAAGTAGATTTTGAGCAGTGGTTTGTGACACTTGCTGTGGCTTAAGAGCAGCACACTCCTGCTACTGCCAGCCAAATGCTATTTCAAAAAAAACTGCCCAAAGCAGTGCTCCCAAATCCTTCTCACTGCATGGGCTTGGTCCCTCCATCCTGTGCTCTAAGGAAGGACATACAGGCCTTCTGGAAAAGCACCTTCTCTGCATGGGGCCAGGGTCCCTTGTCCCCAGCAGAAGGCAACTAGAGCACAAAGATGCTGCTTTCTCTCTGCTCCAGCCGCATCCACCTCTGACACGGTTTCAAGCTGAAAGTGGAGCAGTTTGCAAAGCCCCAGAAGGCAGATTACATCTCTCTGGTGCTCCAGCTCTGAGCAGGAAGCAACAAGGTTCACATCAGCACTTTTAAGAGGATGTTGTACCATTCAATTTGCACTTAATCGTTTAAAACAACTGGCTAGAGATCACCAGGGCTGTATTGGAGGCAGCAGCAGAATGTTACTGTGCAGTCAGCCAGGCTCAGCCTCCCTCACATAGGTGTAAACCAGAGGGGGGGTCCTCTGCCCCCTCCACCAGAAAAAGAGTGACCATCTCATCCAAGTGACAATATAATTTTGTTTATTTTCCTTTAGCACACTGCTGGTTAAACTGCCAGACAGTAAATTTCAGAACATTTCCTCAACCAAACATCCTGGGGAAATTAAAAAATAAAATTGCTACCATGTACCAAAAATAAAATAACCCACCTCTATTATGCCCATCTTCTCCCCCAAACTAGTCCCTGCAAAGCTGATGCAATCAGAAATAGATACCTGTGCTTTTCACTCAGGGACCAAGCTCACTGCAAAACAAACTAAAAAAATGTCACTACAAGTTGTTATAACACAAAGCAATGGGCAGTAAAATAAAAAAAATCCTCCTCAAAAATACTTTGTACTGGTGACATGTACATATGGAGATTTGTCCCCACACTGCTTCAGCCTTTACAGACAGCTTAGACCTGCAGCTTTAAGTAGTTTGTGATGTGTCCTTAATGCCAGTGGCACAGGTAACTTCCACACATCCACAGCCAGGCACTACAAACGGTGGGATAATGCACCAACTCTGACTGCTGATACACCAACGGGAACCAAACACCAGCACCACCTCCCACAGTCCTGGCTGCTGCCTCCTGGCATGAAGCACAGATCCTGCCTCTGCTCTCACAGGCTCCGGGGCTGCTTTACCAACCCAGCTGCTTGTCAAGTGGGAAAGCCCTGAATACACAAAACCCTCAAGGAAACCACAAAAAACTCAAGCTCCCACTTGCCAGCAAGTTTCCAGCCACTGCTTCACTTCAGAACTCAGGAACTGCCACAGTGTGACAGAACAGCCACAGTAGCACAGGAGAGCACATCCCATTAAGTGTGACTGGGAACAACTCTAGGGCAGAGGTCCTGCATTTCCTGGATTCGTACTCTCCCCAGCTAGACTGGTTCAAGCTGTACTTTGCCCCTTCCCTTCAAATCTCCATCACACAAACCCTTTAGCAGAGACCTCTGATGTTTGCAATAGATTATTCACATTTTCTAATCAGCCAGCACAGTTTCTAGGAGGGAGGAAAGCACTTGTTCTCTTGTTTTTTGGTTTTTTTTTTTCAAAAAAGCACTTTTTAGGAAAAAAACAATCAAAATCTATCAATGACCTGCAGTAGCATCTCACCAGTCAGACTGGGGACAGCATCATCACATCCCTCCCTCCCGTCATCTTCCCCTCAATCTCCAAAAATAGTATTTAATATACAGCAATAAACTCTGAGCAAGCCAGAGACACGGAAGACATGGACCTGCTTTCACCTCTCCCATCCAGCCCAGCACCTTTCAATGCTACAATATTCCCGGGTCAAAACCATTTGGATCCAAAGTGAACACACGTGCCCCAGACCCGCTGGGCAGCACAAAGGAGGGGTGCAGCACAGGAGGCCCATCCATGTGATCACATTTCTGAGCCTTCACAGCTCCAGCCTGGTGTGTCTGTGTCGTTGAGAATACCTGTGTGAACCTATTTGGGACCAGTTGGTGGAGACAGACTGGCGGAACCAGGCTGACATTAAAATAGCATCCTTGAATTGTATTAGGCTTTGACATTTGTTGTGGAGACGCAGAAGTGCCAGTAGGTAAATTAGCTCAGTGCTGGCCCAGTTCCCATTTCCCTTGAATTTTCAGCAAGAATATTTCCCTCCCCACCATAAGTGCAAGAAGCAGACGGATCTCTCCCACATTTGAGCACCAAACAGAGCCTGCAACACTTGACACTTCGGCAGCTGCTCAGAATCTGTCTCACATCAAAGGCTGAAGCTGCTCTCATGGCCCTCTCCCTCCTGCTGTTTTCTATCAGCAACAGGCTTGTTCAGCCCATAGTTCCTGTAGCAAGATACTTCCCTAGCTGTAGCAATCCCATTTCAACTTAAAGGCCAAGGCATAGGTTGCTGCCCTGTTCAGACCTAAGCAGCACAGCACAAGCCCTCAGCAAGTAAATTAGGGGTGCAGGACCCCCAAGTCCTACTCTGCACCCAGAAGCTGTAAGTGCCATACAACTATCAGGACCCAGCGTGACTCACTCAGCTCTGAACTGCACAGACGCCCAGGCACCAGACTGTCTGGAAGTTCTCCATCCTGCCTTCAAGAGATTTCTAGGGGAGACCAGACCTGAAGGAGTTCTTCCAGTTCTTCTATCCCTTGCCAGACTTTCCTTCAATTGACTTTAAGGGCTAGAAATAAAGAAACTTGCTCACAGTTCTCTGCTCCAGAGATGACATTCAGGAACAGGGAGACAGTCCCCAGCTGATCTCAAAGGCAAGGAATGCCTGTCCCTTGAAGAAAAACCAAAAACTCAGAAGCTCCTTAAAAAAAATAGAAGCTCCTTCAAATAAGACTTTAAAGCCTGAGAGAAAGGCACCAAAAAGAGAAGGGAATTCATTTGGCTTTCTGTTCACTGCCACCTGGGACACTCAAAAGGGTCAGAGATGCTTAGTCACACACAGAGAAGACTTCAATGGCCTGGCTTGAAGTAGGGGCTGATGGGACAATTAAAATAAGCTTTGAAACCACTATGCTGAGGCTGGATCCAGGCCTGGAACACAACAGACAGTGATTTTCCCTTTATTAAGTGGAAGTGCTACTGAAATTGCCTTATCTGCCCCTCTCTACACAACATGAACCAAGCCAAGGTCTGTTCTGACCCAGCTCCCCACACTGCTGTGCTCCATCTGCCTGCTGCTGCTGGGAGGAGTCAGCACAAACAGGCCTGTCTCTAACATATCTCAGTTAAACAACTTCTTGGATATTCCCTCAAACACTCATTCTGGAAAGCTACAGCAAGCCCAATTTTTTTTTCCCTGGTCAGGACAAGGCACCTCATTACACCCCTCCGTCTGGCTTTCAGATATTAGACAGAGATGGCCAGGGGAGCTGGAGTACTCTATTCCCAGCAAGGTGCTGACTGGCCATCTCCCACCATCCTTGGTGCTCCCACATGGTTTGTCTGAAGGCTCCTTCCAAAGCAAACCTGTCAGGAGGGGATGGACCAGGAAGGAAACTGCTCATAGTTTCCTCAACGGGGTCAGGAGCCCCCCAGAAACCAGCTCTGTAGTGAGAAAGATGCATAAAACCAGACAAAACAACTAAATTGAAGTCATGAAGGATGAACTGTTTCTCCTCATTCTTATTCAAATAAGACAAATTCATTTGAACTGAGCAACTGGAACAAACCAGATCACACCCTGAACAGCTCTGCCTTGGGGCAGCTGATGGCACCAAATGGGTGCCCTGGCTGCCAGGAAAGGCCAGGATGAACTATCCTAGAAGACTTGTCTCCAACTTCTACACATCTAAACACACACCCTTTCTCCCATGGTAGGTAAGGTGCTGAGATTACTGGGTGAGCCACAAAAACCCAAGTGATTCCTTGCTCCAAGGATGTTCAAATAAAATGCACCCTAAAAGGCCTGGAGGAGAGCAGCTCCTTAAGAGGGACGCCTGCTTTCAACCCCAGGTTCTTTGCTTAACAAATCAGCACAGTTCATAGTTCTCAAAACTGGTAAAGATCTAAATGTCTCTTCACTGCAATTAGAGCAATCCCAAAACTGCTGGAGAATCCCTGCAGGCACTGTCACTGAACAAATCAGAGCTCATATTTTATAATAGTTTTATAAATATTAGGATTTTAATAGTAGCTAGAAGATGAAGCAGACAACTTCAAGCTTACTACCTTTCATCCTAGGGTTTGTTCTTCAAGATCTGCTGTCTCTAAACCCTGTCTTCTTTAACTGGGCCAGGGACTCTCTTGCTTCTCTCCCAAACTAGCTGTTACCCTTTGTGCAGTTGGACAGAAGGTAATTAAAGTCCTGCTTGTTTTTCAGCTCAGATACAGAATTAGGGTGAGGTCTATAGCAGTGATGTGTGTGATCAGAAAGGCAAGGTTCAGTAGCACTGATGCAGAGAGCAGCATTTTGTCACCTCCCAGAGCTCCCACTCTGGGGCCCCTGAGCTGACAGCTCTGATCATAACTTGAGGGTCAAGAGGAAGGGAAGGCTTCAGCTGCCTGGGCCCAACAGGACAGAAAAGGCTGCTCCTCCAGTTCCCTTGCCAGAAACTCAGTAATTCTGCTGACTGTGCTCAGCTCTAAGAAAGGCTGACTCACTGCAGGGGATCAAACCCAGGAGCAACTGCTAGGAAAATGCAGGCCCAGAGAGACAGAGGAGCATGGAGGTCACCACTCAGTGCCACTGCTCTGGGGAAAGACCGAACACTTTTGAGGACAACGGAGAGAGCATGAGGTAAAGTGTTCTGTGAGCCCAGAGCTCAGCAGCATGAAAGCTGATATGCAAAAACCCAACCTTGCCTGGGACAGATCCTGCTCCAGCACAGAACATCTCCTTCCTGGCCAACCAGAAATGCTCAACATGTTGGATGCCAAGACTGTGAGAAGGCAATTCCTCACAGAGCTTGCAGCTCTGGACCAGCAGGTGCAGCAGTGGCTTTTGCTCTGTTCAGCCTCTGTCAGGCAGGCACAGACTCTGAATGCAGAAACAGAAGCCTCTTGCAGAAATATCCCTGGGGGAAGCAGGTGACCTTGTTTTCAGTACTCTGCTCACTTCCAGATCTCTGGATGGCAACAAATCCCCTTGCTCAGCAGGACTGAAATGCTGGACATCTGCCTCTTCACTACAGTGCCTGGATATGTAAAAGGCCAAGCTCACACACTGCAAACACTGACCAGCTCCACTTCTCACTGCTGTAGGCAAGGCCACTCCCTACAGAGGGAACGAGAGACCACAGGGAGCATCCATCAGGTTGCTCTGCTCTGTCCTACAGCACAGGTTTCTTAGAGTCACAAAGAAGGAAGCTCACCATTAGGAAGGCCAAGGAACAAGTCCCAAACCTCCTCTCTAGTTCACCTGATTCTCAGCTTCTTCCAAAGAAGAGGTCATTTGCTAGAAAGGGCAAAACAAGGAAGCGGGCTTAAAACAAAACCTTTGAAAATGAAAGGATATTAAAGGAAACAAAAGCCATAATCAACACAGAAAACAAGTGCATGTGATCAGACACTAACAATGTCAGCCTCTTGCAGGCTACAGTGGAATCCCTCTGCGATGGAACAAACATTACAATTGCCAAACTAGGAAAGTGTCTCCCAACTGGTGCAGCAAATCAGGCCAGATAAATCCCTCTGCTCCTGGCGCAGCTTGCAGTCTTAGGAGGGGATTGTCTCTCCACGGAGGCTGGGCTGGAGCCTTGGTATTTTTATGCAGGTGAGTACCATCCATTGCGTTGCACACATTCAGGGAGATGCTGAGCCAAGCTCTGTCCTCCATAGTCGCTTGACACCCAACAGCATCACAATTCCACACTCCTGGACAAAACGTGTACCCTGGCCTTGTTTTAAGAATTGTTTTCCTGCTTAAGGAACCATATTCCACCCAGTAAAGGCAAAGATCCTACAGCACATGGCTTTCTCTCAGTGTGGGACATGGCCCAGGACTGGTAGCATCAGCTTTCAATGGCCCAATACACACCCAGCAAGGACTCAGTTCACTCTTGGATGCCTCAGGGAGAATCAGAGGCTGCACATGGTGCGAAGGGGAAGGCAAGGGCCTTGCTGCTTGCTGGCAGAGAGAAGGTAAGCTCCCTCTTACCTGGACCTGCTATTCATTCCAAATGAATACTTTTTTTTTTTTTCCTTAAAGTTATGAACAATATGGAGAAATTGAAAGCAACCATATTTGGTCCAACTCCTTCCCTCCCAGCCCCTGGGCTGATGCACTGTGGGGCTTGCTCTCACAATCGGCAGAGGCAGAAGAGGGTAGGAATGAAGACACCAAAGGCCACCAATATAGGAAACATGAGGCTGCTGTTGTCTGAGGCATACGGGTTTGGTGTGCGCGGGCCTGACTGAACCCGGTTCTTATTTGCCTGTTTTTTGACACTGGAGCCATCATCATATTCATCTTCATCATCATCTTCCTCTTTTTTCTCCAGACCTGGGTGTGGCTGCAGCTTTGGAACATCTGTTGAACAAGACAAAAGGTTGCAAGCAGGCAGGATGTAAATTAGGAGATCACTCGACATACTTCCTTCCCCTTACCCGATCCAACATGAACAACAGGCAAGAGGGTGCCTGAGACCATATCAAAACCACAACCAGAACATCCCAGAAGAGAGGAACATCTACCACAGAGGATCACATCACTATTTCTTTTTTTTGCAAGATAAGAGCATTCAAGGATCCAGCCTGCAGAAATACTACATCCTCCTATACTATCTACGTGTCACACAAGTTAATGCACAACAGCACACTCAGGGCACACATTCAGATACTGCAGCTGCTCAGTAAGATCTAATCAAGAACAAGCACCTGCTGCCTGCAGAACCAGCAGATACAGGTGCAAACAGGAATGGGAACAATTCTTTCCATAAAGTCCTATTCCACATCACTGCATCTCCCAAGCCTAGAGCTACGAGAGCAGCGTGGCCAAGCCCCACTCAATTCCAGCCTTCTGAGCCTGGGGCCTGAGCTGCAGGTGCCACCTGGCCACAAGGTTCCTACCAAATCTTCATCAGCACATGACAATCCCTGACTAATAGTAAAGCAAATTGATGTTTTAGTCAGAGAGGGATCCTAAACCCTCCCAGGTCAGGAGCTAGAGGGGCTTCAATTCCAGCTCACTTATAAAGAGGGTGATGAAAGAACAAGGACTTTTCCAGCACTCCCCAGAGCTATTCAGAGGAACTTCTATCTGGGAAAAAACACCACCTTGTCCTCAAGCTGAGAAGGCAAAACAAAGCTCCAGGTAAGAAATACTTAACCACTAGCTAAAATAACTGTAAATTACTTGTCTGCAGGCTGCGGACATCCAAGGCCAGAGGGTATTTATCTGTAGCTATAAGCTGAGACTGACCAGACATGTTCCCTTCTCCTCTACCCCATATACAGGAAATTCCAAAACAATTTGATTTTTCTCATTCCAAAACGACACAGGCTTTGTGACTTAGAGGAGAACAAGGACAGTACACACCTACTTCACTCTGCAACTGCGCTCTGTGGGAACTCAGTGAAAGAGAAACAATTTTGGCAGATGTGGGTCAGCAAGAGCTATGATCTCAGTCTGAGAAGCAACAGGCTGCTCTCCAATGGGGAAGAACCTTCTGGCTCAGAAACTGTGCTTACCTTCCACTGTTCCTTGCAGGATGTATAGGGCACAGATTTTCGGATTGTCATAGTAGCCCTAGAAAAAGCAAAGGCAGCAGTCAGTGCCGCAGCTCTGAGACAAGGAATGGCCTCTCCCCCTACCAACACCTCTCCTCCAGCCCACAGCTGCACCACATGACTGGGGAAGAATGGGAAAGAGAAGATAAAGGCTCTGCCCTGAAAAGCCCATTACCTTTACAAACTCAATGTGGAGCTTTCCTGTGAATGTTGAAACCTCTCCCTGGACACTCAGTTTTCCCTTTTTGATGCTCATAGGAATGATCTCATCATGAGCTGTGCTGTGTCCAACTCTGTCAAAAATGTCCAAGTCTTTCACCACCACGTGGCCATTCAAGCGAACATCAAACACCTTCAGGGTGGAAGAAATGACAGAGAGTCAGAACAGATTCAGGCACGTGACAGTTGAAATGGGAACAGAACAGGAAAGGTTTCTGCTTTTTATGCACCCAGGACCAGAAAGCATTGTAACATGCACTGGCCCACTCCTTTGGGAAGAATTCAGAGCCCAGGTAAAGACACCAAAGCATTAACAATGCTTTCAAATACCCTGAAATCAACCTCCTCCTTTTAAAACGCCCCCTTCATCTGCTGTTCAGACCTGAGGATAGCACAGTTTTATTCTGGTTTATTCATGCTTCTCTTTCACAACTTTTCTCCTGTCTGAAGACCTGCTCCTACCACCCTGGGGTGGCTGTGACACACCACACCCTAGGGAATGAAGCCATTTCTAACTAACAGCCTGCAACAGAACAGAAGAGGAAACAAGCTTTTGAGGAACACAGGATTTGAAGGAGGTAAAATATTTAACTGTTAACCACATCTGTGAACTCAGAGAGAAAGTCCTCCTCAGAGCTGTAATGACTCAAACTTCATGCAGCACATGGGGAATCCCAGCAGAACCACATGAAGGAAGGGGAACCAAAGATGCCTCAGCGCCTCAGTTTAATCTGAGGCTGCTCTTTGCATCCGTTCAGTAAGTGAGCCCCACCAGTTCTGCTCCCTGAAACACTTCTCTGGCAGGAAGGCAGCACAGTGCTTAAGGAGATCAGCCCTAGACAAGCTGATAGTCAGAGAAAAGCCAGACTAAAACACAGACCAGTCCTATCACATTTAATCACAGGACTTTTAGTTCTGTTTGCTTCTGTTTCCTCTCCTGTACATAGGGGATTTCTTCTCTAAAGAGCAAAAAGCAGTTGAATTTAACTCTGTTTTCAGGATCAGACTGAATCAGTATCAAGTCTTATTACATTCGTAAAAACTGTTTTGAGTAGGCTGTTTAACCCAGATCACTTCCCTGCTTCAATCTATGTAATACTTCCTCCAGCATAACTGTGCTGTCAAGTCAGAAGCAAGTGTTCAAGGAAAAGCAAAAATACTTCTCAGAGCCACCACAGCCTAAGGAGGTAGTAAAACTCTATTGCTAGTTACGTTTAGTTGCACACATTTGTTTGAGTACTTTGAAATTAAGTTTTCCAGTCCAACTGTATAGCTGGAATGTGGAAGAGAGCTCTAAAGGTTCAGAGCCTGTGAGAGGTTAGGACCTAAGTTTACAATCAGTGCTTTACTTCACTCCTTCCTGCAGCATGCAAAGCAGCAGAGGCAACCTGAGCCCACACAGTCTTAGTCAGGAACTTACATCAGAGACACACAAGGAGCAATTGCTTACCTTCTGTTGAGACTGTGCAAAATACACCTCTGCAAACTTCAACACCAGCACATAGTCACCCTCCTCTTTGATGGGAACTTCATAGCCAAAGGTTTCCTCATTGTAACGCTCTGTCTGGTACAGAATCTGGTCTTCCGCATTGGATCGCAAGATTGGCAGTTTCATGCCGTAGTCAGAAGCTGCATTTCGAGCACAAAAGAGTGAGAGGAAGGGTTACATTCTGAGGAAGAAACACTTTACATACTCTTGAAGTACTTAACTCCATCAGTGGCACTAGCACTAACACCCTGTCAGACTCATCTCTGCTTGCTCTGATCAGGTGGCAGTACTACCAGAGCAGAAGCACAGGAAGTCAAAGCCCTGAAATCCAAGAAATGCAGGAAAACAGGTCTGGAGACCTGCTGCAGTCTAAGACACAGTAAGCTTACTCATTTCAGAAAGAAAAGCCTGTTTCAAAAACATTACACAAAGCCAAAGGACTTGGCCCCTGGCTCCTGCTTTAAAGAGGAAAAATACCTAGAATATTTTAATAAAATTTTCAAATTTCAAACTCCAACTACAAAACTAAAATAGTTAGCATAGTACTGACTCAATTCATTGACACAACAGATTTGAAGTTAGCAGTTGATTGTATCGGGTTTTAGAGACTCACTCCCCTCAACTAAGAACCTGGGTAACTGAAGAAGAGTGAAAAGTATTAGGTATCTTACAAAGCCCTTTCTTCTCACCACAGCCCCACAATACCTGTCAGTATAAAGACGGGATGAAGGAAGCAAGAAAGATACACAAGTGTTTCAAGAGCACCACTCCCAAAGAAGTCAACTGACAAAATAAGAGAAATCACAAAATTTGCCTCTTTTCAGTGTTTCACCACCTCTACAGCAGCCCCCAAAAACTTTAACCCCACTTGGTATGCTATTGTGTCAGGGTTCCTATATAATGCAAACTGAATCAATGCCTGCAGAGCTGCACACCAAACAATTCCCCAGCGAAGCAGGAGGGAAGACTGTGGACACCATCTGTCCACTGGCACTTCAGAGAGAAGTTGATCCAGATGAAATTCTCTGCTGACACTTGCCTCTTCCACCCCCATTTCCATGGGAACAGACTGCATTGGCCAAGACAAAGCAAGAACTACTAACCCACTGCACATTGCCAAAGACAGAATCAATGCAAATGAGTGAGAGGAAATTAATGCCAGTTCTTAGTCTCCTGTTTCACAGAGAGCTGGTCAGGCAATTTTCCACTCCTCTTTACCATTCAAACTTGGGCATGAAGACTGAAGACTAACCACCAGCAATACAGAGGGTGAAAAGTTTAAGCTGTCCTCCCACACATGTATTTCTGGCCAGCTACAGATTACAATGATAGCAAACCAAGGACTCCACAGAAGCCAGCTTCTATAAAAGGAAAGTCTGCACAGGAAGAAAGTCCTTTCATATCCAAGAAGGTAACTGGAGAGGAAGACCTGTCACCTGCATGTCAGAGCTCCGTTGACAGAGCTGTGGAGGCAAGATGGGTTTTACAGCATGCTGGGTGCTCATTGGGAGTGAGCAGTACACACCAAGCTGTAACTCAACTATGTTTGGCACCTGCCTATTCTGAAATTGCCATCAGCACAGTCAGTCCTTTAGGGCACAGCAGCTGAATGGAGGCTTGGGAAAAAAAAAAAAGGTTTTAATTTGCCCAGTGGTAGTACAGCCCAGAATTACTACCCCTAGGTCATTTCCTCCCAGTCAGCCATATATTTCTGCTGTAGCCCTTACATGTCTATTTCCTCCCAGTCAGCCATGTATTTCTGCTGTAGCCCTTACATGTCTATCACCACAGAGAGGAGCCCAGAGTAAACAATCAATGGTGTAATAAAAAGCCATTGAGGGAAAGGCAGCTGAGAGCTCAAAGGGGTAAAGTCCCCGCTGTGCCTGGCACTACTGGGTGAAGCAGGATTACTATAACAGCCTGCTGCTCAGAGGAGAGACCACAGGCTTTCCACAAAGGAAGTGCATGTCACAATGTACTTGAAAGAGACCCTTTTTTCTCCTCAACTCAAAAAGAAATAGTTCAAGTCCACAAGGACTTTCAAATCACATGTGAGAGGTCTATGAAAGGAAGCTGACCTACAGTGATCAGGGCACCTTGTGTGACTGGGGCAGCAGCTTCCACGGGTGTGAAAAACTGTATTAGAATTTAAATATGACCTCCACTGTGCACAAAAGGCTCTCCATTTGGGATGCCACTCATGAAGGGTAAGCAATAGCAGTTCCAGCTGTATAGCACAGGAAAATCCTCACCATCCTACAAGGAAACAGCAAAGGTTAGACTCAAAAGCCAACACAGAGCTCATCTTCTCCACATTCCACCACTCACCCATAACTGGCAGCAGAGCAGCTCAGCATAGCTAGCTTTTCAATATATTAGTGAATCGAATAAGTTTAGGTGCACCAGTTATTAGAAACATGCACAATTCAAACTGTGGTGCTCTCTGGGGAAGTAGGAAAAGGTAACCCAAGTTCTCCATCCTGTCCTAAACGGTAGGCTGAAGATTTTCACTGACTTGGTAGTTAGAGCAGCCGATGGTATCCCATCTGCCTCTACTTCTGCTCGTGCCCCTGCCCTTGAATAACCAGCCACGGCTGGGGCATGGAGCAGACCAGCCGCCTGCACCTTCCCCCTGCCGGGCCCAGCATCGGGGCTCCGGCGAGCAGCCTGTGCTCTTCGCTGTGGGGACCAGAACGCTGCAAGTATCTGCCCACATCGTGCGCGACACGGATCCGGCTGCAGAGGGCTGGAAAAGCTTGTTCCCACTGCACTGAGCGCGCTGCGCACTGGGCTGCGAACTGGAGGATCCTGCTCTGGAACCCAGACTCTTCGGTGGAAAACGACAGAAAAGACACCGGCGGGCGCACGCGGCCGGGTTGGCAGCTTGACAGCTCCCGCCGCCTTTCCAACCGAAATCCCACTGCAGCCCTCAGGGAGCCACTTCCCCTCCGGCATTACACAGCTCCGCAGGCCGAGGCCAGAAATCCCGCAGGGCTCATCCCACCGACTCTGGGGCCCCAGGCCCGCACCGCCAGGGGGACGGGAGATGCAGCCCCAGCTGGGCCCGGCGGGACGACGAGGGTGGCCGCGCTCCCGCGGGTGACAAGTACCGGCGCTGCCTTCGGGCCATGACCGTCCCCGGGCGGCTAGGGAAGAGGAGCCCCCGCCGTCCTGCGGAAACACCCACCGACCCGCCGGGGCTGCAGCGGGCAGGACGGCGCCGGGGGCGTGCGGATTCCAGACCCCGCCGGCACAGCAGGGCCCCTCACCGCCCCGGAGAAGTAGAGCCGAGCAGGACCCCGCGGGCAGTCCCGCCGAAACCCCTCGGCCGTGGCGTGTCCCCCGCCCTCACCTCGGCCCACGCGGCCCTCGAGTGGGTCCTTGCGGAAGTGGATACCGTTCACGTCCACATGGGCATCACCACCCGCGTTGACGGCCCAGACGACACTGTCGGCAATGCCGCCCGCTGCGCCCCGCAGCAGCAGCAGCAGCAGCAGCAGCGGCGGCAGCAGCAGCACGGACGGCAGCTGCGCCCCGCGCACACCGGCGCCCACCATGTCGGGCTCCCGACCGTGCCCGCCCCTTCCTGCCGCCGACAGGGGGCGGCTTACCCCTCTGCCGGGGTGGGACGAGCGCTGACCAATCCGCGCACCAAAACGAGAATATTAATTACCTGCGCGCCTGCCATTAGACGGCCGCGGGCCTGTATCTACATATTCATAAAGCGGCGTGCCAATGAGCGGCGGCGATGGGCGGGTTGTGCTGAGCGGCGCGGGAAGGGCGGCGGGAGCGGCGCGGGGAGCCGGTCCCTGTGGGCCGGGGTGCCCGGGGTCGGGTACTGCTCGCGTAGGGAGCCGAGCGGGTGTGGAGCCGGCTCCCCAGGAAGGAGTGGTGGGGACGGACGAGGCTCTCAAGCGCCGTGTCCGCAGCGGGGACAGCCCGGCGAGTTGCCCTGGAGCGCCAGCTGCCGGAAGGCAGAGCCCGCCCCTCCGCGCCGCCAATCGCGGGGCTCCAGCTCGGCGGAACGCGGAGCACGGTGGGGCGGCGGCGGGAAGCGCTGACGGAAGGTTGCCGGGGCAACGGGCGGCGCTGCGGCAGCGCGGATCGGAGTGGACCGGACCCCGTGTGGTCGGAGAAGGGGCTAGGAGCAGAGCTGGGGCAGCGGGAGCTCCGCCGCCGTCGGGGGTGGCTTCTCGCCACGTCCTGGTAGCTCCGTGTCCGTTGTGCTGTGAATAGCAGCTCCCAAGCCCGGCTCGCTGCCTTGGCAGAACACGCTGGTTCTCCCGTTCGCCCCCGCCACGGAGTAAGGGAAAAGGCAGCTGCCGCCTGCCCAGTAAGGAGCGAAGCGGCCGGTGGCATGCAAGCACCTTGCACCACAAAAATCTGCCTGAGAAGCAAAGCGGCCAGTGAAGGAAAAGGCAGGGAGGTGACCGGTGACACGGCCAGCGACCTGATTGATTCCTGGCTTGCGCTTTATAGGAGAATGTAAAACCCTGTTTTGTTTTGTTTTTTTCTGGAGGACCTTGGCAAGGTCTTGGGTGGCTGGAGTGAGATATGCCAGATGGACGTCGAATGAAACTCACTCCCTACATGGTGGGGGAACAAATAACTTAATGTTTGCCCTTCTGTCTGATCACGGTGTTCCTTGAGGCATCAGATACCAGCCGGGACTCAGGTCTGTGCTCCTGGCACTGGCTGCACTAGCAATGGCTGCTTCTAAGTCCCAGTGATGTTTTATTAATTCAAGTCTTTCACAAAGCATTTGCTTTTATAAATAAAGACTTGGTGCTGCAGACTGATAATTCGACACATTTGTTGCTTTTGTAATGCGCTTGCAAGCCTCTTAACCAGACACAGTCTTGGAGAGGTGAACTGTTTGGGGGAATGTGTAACCACTCACCCCTGGCTCCCCAGTCTGCTGTGCCTACATTGGAGCAGTCTCCAAAGCGTGTTCCTGCTGCTGTGACATCAGTTGTTGGGCTCATAGTATAACTGGGCCAGGGCAGACATGGCACTGCTGCACTCCCACACCAGCGCTGCTGCCAGGAAGGGGTTCCTAAAACTACAGCGTGCCTTAGGAAAACATATCCAGATTAGTAGCGTGAAATGCGCACGCTTAGCACCTCTCCAGATTCAGCTACCTCATGCTGATTCCTGGCAAGTCATCTCAGCGTTACAGACCCCAGCCGTGGCAGCATCTGATCAAATCCAGGCTAATCTGTATCCCTGCTGTGTTTGTGACTTGTTGGGTGTCCCCCAAATTCTGTTACCAAAGGAGCACAAGCAACTGTGGCCAGGACAATGCTGTCTAGTTGTCAAGGCCAAGGGAGGTCTCATTAGAGCTCATTTGTGCTGATTACAAATGATCCTCCCTAATCCTACACTTTAAACTGCAATTCGTGGTCAGGAACACAACTTTGAAGCACATAAACACCTTAAGTGTTACGAGGTGTCCCTAGGTAGAGCATTTTCTAAAACCTAGCCTGGATTATCATTTCCCAAGAATCAGTCGTGCATCACAAACCAGGAGGGATTAACAGCAGCAGTGAGGAGGGACAGTGGCTGTGCTCATCTGGGGGCAAGAGGAGCCCTCACCCTAGCTCACAGGCTGGTCACAAGCTCCTGGCAGAGGATAGCAGACATGCTGTCTGTGTCCGTGGTGTCCGACACTGCAGCTCTGAATCAATACTTGCCATCACACCAGCAACTTGATGCCAGCTTGTGCCCCAGATGTCAAAGGCTCCATCCTGCTCCTAATCCACGGAGCCATCAGTCAGTCCCTTGATGTAGGCTGGATTTACACAAGTAACCTACAAGTGAAAGGCTCAGGGTCAACTTCTCAATCCCTTGATCTCTCCCTGTCCCTTGGCAGCTGTGCCAAAATGACTCAGTCTTGAATCAGTCCTGCCTGGTCTACCTACCGCCCTGATTGTTCACGAGCAACGAGGGGCACATGTTTAGGGTATTAACCATCTCCTGCTGGAAAACGGGATCAGGATTTGGGATGTCCAAAAGAGCAGCAAAGATGCGTGGGTCAGAAGCAGGCCTCATGGCTAATGACACATCTAAGAAATCAACATGAGCCAGCCCTGCTGCCTGAGCCACCTCCCAAATAACACAGGGCTACAAGGCTCAGATGCCCACAAGAGACCAGCTGTGCCCTGCCATGTGGAGCTGCTTGGAAGCCTCCCTGGTGCCAAATTGGAGATGAGAGCAAAAGGATTATCTCTGGAATTAGATTATTTATATTGGATCTTTAATCTCTGCCCCTGTCTACACAAGAAAATAGTAAAATTCCCTGGGAATATTTGGGGTTTGTTGTGAAAGTAAAATCACACTAGCAGCAAGAGCTCAAGAGCTTCTGATGGAAGGAAAAAAAAATGAAGGCTTCTGAGATCTGCCCTGTCTGACCTGTCCACTGTATGATGGTGAGACCTGGCAGAAAAGAGCTACAGATGATTTGGCAGACTCAGCTTTCCTCAGAAGTAGCTGTGGCTCCAGGACTGCCTCTGCAATGACACAAAGGTGTCCTGCAGCCACCTTTTGCCTAGTGCTCTCGGGATGACAGGCACAGCTCTGCCACAGTACAAACACAGGGACCTGCCTAAGCAAAAATGGCTGTAGTTGGCAGGGAAGATGCTCAGCCACCATGATGCTGCACTGGGATCAGTCCAGCTCCTAGAAATCAGGTAGCCATTTTAAATAAAGACTGTCCTGCCATCTGATGCTGCAGGCAAAAGATGTGCCTGCTCAGGGCAGGGTCTGGGAAGGAGCAGGCAGAGGCAGCCACTATGCTTGTAGCCTCTGTCTATCCATTGGGCTCATGCAGGCTGTCTGTGGCACAAGTCATATGCTTCGAGCCGTTCCTGGTGCCCACAGGCAGGCACAGCACTCTGCAGCACACAGGCAGCAGCACAACTGTCCTGCTCCACATGCACAAGCAGCTCCTTCCTCAACAGGCTCCACTTAAAGTGAAGCACAGTTGTGTACCAGTACTGCCTTTGGCAGAAACAAGCCTGCATATGGCTCCCCTTCCCCATTATTACCCTAAACACATTTATAGTGTACTAGGACTCTGGACTCTGTTCAATTTATCACCTCATCTCCTAACCACAATACAGCTGCTGTGCCAGTAAATGTGGGGATCTGTAAATACCCATTTTCCAATTTCTTGGCTCACACCCACATTTCCAAGATGGGACCAGTTCTGCAGATACACACACACAGTTTGCATACACCCACTTGCATACAAACTCTTCTACTGATGCACTCCCAGGTACCTATCTTCACTCCTTGTTTTTATGTGCACCCACACAAACCCTTCCTAGTGCACACACCTGTGCAAATACAAGTAAGCATGCACACACACAAAAATATAAAGAGAAACATAGTTTTTCCATTACTGAAGCATCCTGGTTGGCACAGGAACAGGAAAGCAGAAGAGAAAATCTTCCTCAGGGACATGGATTTGTGGACCCCAAGAATTTGAAAGAGAACCTTGGAAGTGAAAGATATGAGATGGAGGAAGCAGGAGGATAATGGTCCTTGACCTCCCAGTTTGAGTAAGAAGGCAATCAAGAGGAAAACAGCTCCCAGTTTCACCAAGAAACATACAGTGATGATGGTGCCCTTTGAAGCCAAGCAGAAATTAGTCCTGGCAACTCGTGACTGAGCCTTAGCATAGAGAAAGGAGACAACTGTAGGTCTGGTAGAGTAGGGGAAGGGAGTAGTAGGTTGGTAGTATCTTGGGGAAAGGATAAGATCTAATGTGTCTGGAAGCAGCTGGTAGGGCCTGGAGGCTGCTGTCGTGGTCACTCCTGCAGGCACGTGCAGCATTTCTGAGTGTGAAGAGGCTGGAGAGCAGGGCACTGCCACACAAGGAGGCTCCCAGCCAATCCCCAGCACCAGTAGAATTATAACTCAGCTGCCACAGTATGGCCCCACTGTACGTATGCTCACAGTTGTGTTTAAAATTATCTGGAAAGGGTGAGGTTGGCTACTGCTGCCTATCCCTTTCCCACCCAGCTCCCGTCTGGGCCCTTTCTCCCATTGCTTCTTGCCATGATACTGCAGGGGCTCTCACCTGCACCTATGCCAGTGGAGGGGATGCAGAGATGGGGACCCTTTACACCACCCTCACAGTGAGGCACCTCCAGGCCCCTTGACCATGGGGACAGCAGGAGGGATGGCAGGGTCCTGACACAGGCTTACTGGCCAGCACTGAGTCCCCTTCCTGTGGCAAGGGCTTGCCTCTGGATCCCAGTGCAAACACTGGGGTGTGCATCTGCCCAAGCCCTTCTCCCCCAGCCCAGCCACCACCTCTCACAGGGACATCCAGGCTCTACATCATTTCAACGTGCATATTTATCACTTTCCCCCCACAAGACATATATTTGAATTTACTCTTGGTAAACATAAACACAGGAGATGCAAATAAGTGTTGGGGAAGCATAAATAACTCCACACAGATAGACACACACTGAGACAGCAAACACAGACACTGTTCACCAAGGGAAACCAAGAAGTGCAGAGCATGCCCTGAGGCTGCCACCAGTCCAAATGGCTTTGCTCTCATCCACCAAGCCAAGAGGATTTCTCCTGCTTTTGCTTTGCATCAGATGGTGGGGAGGAGGAGTCTAAAGTTGGAAATATCCCATGAAAGCATCATGGCAAGTCCTGGCTCTGCAGTTTCCTGCAATCATTTTCAAGGAATGGTTCCAGTTGTAGGAAGTTGCAAGTCTTTCACAGTGTGAAAGGGTGGAGGGGCATGGGGACCACCATGAGGGAAGAGCAGCAGGTCATCTTGCAATGTCCTAATTGCAGCCAGCCGATAAACCTTCATGTAGGAACATCAGGGCTAGGTGCTCCATCTAGGTCCTCTTCTGCCCTCTCTAAGGTGCTGATTCTTCTTTAGCTGAGAATAATCTTCAGCGGGACATCATACGAACAAATTCTGCAACCAACAACACAAGACAGCCCTGAACCAGAAGGTATCCATGGTCCTCAACCCAGCTGTCATTCCTTGGAGAAAGCAAAGCAGCCAGAGTGAGACTGGGAGTCTCCAGGCTGCCAGAAAAGTCTGTGCGCTCCAAGACTGGTCCTGAGAGCTCACACAACATGGGCTTTAATTCTTGCATTAGATATAGTGGGTGATAAGATCCCACTAGCAGGTCAATTCATTGCCTTGGACTCCTTCCCAGACAACTACAGTCTTGTTTGCACAAGCAACTCCTCGTGTGACACTACAGCAAGCACTGTCTCCCTTCACTGTAACTTCAGGGAACCTTGATTTACAGTTTTGGGAACACAGTATAATTTCTTAGTAAACTTGCCATTTCACAGAGAAACCAGTGTGGGAAAGCACAAGGGTTTTGCTAGATACCAGCATTTTTGTAGAGAAAAGTTTACTTTGAGGGACTTCTTGTTTTTAAAGATACATGTTAACTGTAAGGATACCCTGGATCTACTTGACCACCCTGCAGTTTGTGAAGTCAATTGCAATTGTTCAAATTGAGTGTAAATGCCATCAAATATAAATGTGTTTTCATTCGGCACTTGAATTGCTGAGGAACTAAAGACTCTGCAAAGAGGAGCGCAGTGAAAATTACCCCCTTGACTTCTTTTCTATTGATGGAGGTGTCCTTTGGCAGCTAAAGTGGTAATTCACAGAGAAAATGATACTGGGATAGCATTTCATGTATTTTAGCTGTCTAACAAAATTTAGCAGTGGAAAACAAGGAGAGCTACTGTCATGTAATCAGCCACTGCATTAGAACAACTGCAGCTACCAGATACTTTCTAGGAAGATACTGGTAGTATTCTAATATTTTCAAAGCCTTCACAGGCTTCAGTAATCCTGAGGACTGAGATGCCTTGTCATGTAGGAGACCCAGGAACGCTGCTGAGGCAAAAAATTATGTCAATTTTACTTTCATTCTATAGTTCCTATAATTCACGCTTACTGCAAAGGGACATATGGATTTCCACCTGGGAAAAAAGCAGCCTGCCATACTCTCACACCTTCCAGCTCTTATATTTTCTTAGCTGTCTGATATCAACTGCTTCCTTGCCAGAAACCCTGAGCTCTATTAATATTGGTCCTGCCACAGCTAATGGCTAGGATAGTAGCCTAACCACTCCTATTTTTCAAAGTCCTTCTAGCATGAAAACTGTGAGAAGAAATTAATTATCTCTAGGATTTAACATGACACCTCTAGATCAGATATCTGCAACTTAGTGAGCACAGCTGGCAAGTGACCATCTTCTGGCATAAAGGCACAGAAACAAATTCTCTACAAACTCAGTTAACAAAGGTAAGCCAGAGGAAATGGAAGGTGCAATGCATTCTCCAAAGCAATCCAGCCACCTCACAGCTCTTGCAATAGATTTAAAGAAAGGAAAATGCCCCATAAAACGATGGCAGGCATAGCATGTGTGCACCAGAATCTGCTTCTATGTGAAAGGTTCTGTCTCTTACCATGTTGGAATTATGGAGACCCAGTCGAAACTGAGACGCAGAAAGAGGCGATACTCAAATGAACAATTCAGCTGACTGAAAAAATGGAATTATTTTTTCTCCATACTTCAGAAAACCGGGCCCTGAGTATGCAAATCTTCAGCTTCTGATCTGAAACTCTGCCTCACACCAGGGAAGATGGACAGCAAGCACTGATCCCTTCTCACCTTCAAAATCAACACGCCCATCTCCATTCAGATCCACGTCCCGGATGATCTCTTCAATATCCCGATGACCCACCTGCTGCCCTAGAAGTTTCTTCATGGCTTCTCGCAGCTCACTGGTGCTGATCTCCCCATCACCATTGGTGTCAAACTGCAAGTACATTAAAAATACCACCAAAGGAAATACAGTTAATAGAAATAGATCTTGCTCTGGGTTGGTTTTTGTACTGTCCTGCTCCTGAGCTCCCTATATTTTATCCATTCCTTGCATGTCCTTCCTTTTCCTCCTTTGGGTGTCTTTTGGATCCAGTCTGTCTTTTCTCCTCAGAAACCCCTTGCAAATGCTGTGTCTGCACCACCTTTCCTCTTCCTTGCCTCAAGGGTTCCCTTATCTTAGTAATGTTCTCTGCTCCTCCCTTATTCCATGCCTGACTGGGCTCTTTCTAGGTCTTCCACTGTGCTGCTCTCTCCTCCTCCTCTTCTCCAGTGGGTCTTCTCTCTATTGTGTCTTGTGTTGCTCACCTCTCTGGGGACACACGGAAGGGATCACTCACCTCTCTGAAGGCATCACGGAGTTCTTTTACACCAATCATGTCTGCAGTCTCTGCTAGAAGTTTTGGTCCCATCAGCTCAACAAAATCTTCAAAATCCACATGGCCACCCACTTGGGACAAGATGAAAGATTGTGTGTAAGAACTCCATAAGCTGAATTTCTGTGTGCCTCAGAGAGCACTTGGCTCTCCAAGAAGCAAAGCACAGAAGGTATGGGACAATGGAAGGAAAAGCAGAGGTAGTTTTACCCTATGTTTTCCAGATTATGGGCTAGGCAGAATGAGCCCAAGATATTCCATTTTAGGCTGCCATGGACTGTCACACCCTTATTGCATCACATACTACATATTAGAGGCTTGATTGTTCTAGTGCTTATAGCAGCTCTTTGCTGCGCCTGTGCCAAAGGGCACGGCAAGGGCATAGCATGATGCTCCTGCATGGCCTGGGCAGTGCCCTGCAGCAGTGGTGGAGTCCTGCTCCATTACAGCAGCTAATGCATATCCAACTGTTTATTCATTGTATTAGTTCTTTTACTTGTTAGTGCCCTGAGAGCTGTCAGCAACACTCTCAAATTCCCAAGCTCTCGTGTGCCAGGGTTATCGGCTGCTTTTGTGTGACTGGTTGCATATGTCACAGCTGTTTTCCTTCCCTTGACCAAGTAACCTCTCCTTTTGACATAATCCTGTGTCACAAATAACATGCACTAAATATGCTTTTCCCTGCCTGGCTGAGGGTGATACCCTCACTGCTACAGATGAGAGGTAACAAAAAATGATGGTGAAAGACAAGGGCCACAAACACAGTTACAGTGAATCAGATGTGTTTGTCATATCTTTCCATGACTGCAGCAGATGCTCCCATCTGATGCTGCCAGCACAGCTCGCTCACAGCCCATCCCCAGGGACACAGCAGATACACAAAAAACCACCACAGAGCAACAGCCCATCCATCACCCATCTGATCAATGCATCCTTATCTTCCCAAGCTCACTCTTCAGTCTGACACCATCTGACAAAATCTTCAATGTGACAACACAGAACCTGTGCACCAGTGTCTGACTGCCCACATTAAGGGCAGTTTTATACCTGACAACATAAGCATGAAGGACAACCCTTCCACTCAGTGCTCCCATGTACAGCACAGTCCATACAGTCCCTTTGATAAGCAAAAAAAAAGGCATCAACTTCTAGGGACCACAAACAAACAAGAGAGATGATAAGGAGTGAATATCAGAACCAAAGAAGAGATGGGAAAAATCCAAAGGAAAAGAGGCAGCCAGAGACCAAGAGAGCCCAAGGCAATGATGCAGGGCACAGCAGCAACAGGCAGGTACAGCTGGGTGTGTGTTACTCACAGTTCATGTTGATCTGCTGGGAGAGCTCTATTAGCTCCATCTCAGTAGGCATGTAACCCATGGTCCGCATGCAGTTCCCCAGGTCCCTGCAGTTAATAAACCCATCCTTGTCTTTATCAAACTCCTTAAAGGCTTCTCTTAATTCTGTGGGAATGGAAGAACAATATTGTCAGTGACAGCTTGAAATACCTTTTCCAAGATACCTCCCCAAATCAACAGCACTTTATGAAGCCAGACTCTCTAAGATACTCAGTATTTTCCCACCAGGTCTTCCTGCATGAGGCAATGACTGGAGCAAAGTTAAGCTCTTCTGTCAGCAGCACTGCTGACCCATTCCTTATAAGAGTGTGTGCTTGGCCTACAAGTGTCACAAACCGTTCATTGCTAAACTGTGCTCCCTAAAGAAACTGTAACTATTAAGTTTTTCCAACTTTTACCTCTGTACTCTATTATATACCCCTCACTGTAGGGAAAAGCAGGTAAAACAGCTTCCTTGGAGCCATATTATAGTATCATGCTCCACACCACTTTCTGTGGGAGCTGGAGGGACAGCAGTTTCTTAACAGCCAATATCCTATTACTTATTTATCCTTCCGCCCTGAAGAATCTGAAATAGACACAAACTCCTTCACAGTGAGCACTCTTACAGTTTTATGCATTATTTCTTTTGCTGGGATTTCCAGGAATTATTACAGTAAACATCTCCTTTGATTTGCCCCAAATTATTTTAACCCATGGGGGCCAACATGGAAGGGCTAGCCAATAGTTTTTCACTGGGCAGGGAGAAAGGGGACACAGAAGGAGCAACAAATTTTACCTTCAATTTCTTCCGGACGCAGTTCTCTATCCTGCAAAAAGAGAACATATTATGTTAAAGACATTTGTTGGCCACAAACACAGTTTCAAAATAGCACTTGTTGGTACAAAGAGTTCTGGGACAGGCCAGAAAGTGAGAGAAGAAACAAGACGGTGATGACATGTTTAATACCATCTACCTAGGAAGGTTTCCCAGCTTTCCTTCCCAAAGAGAGGGGTGTTAACCTGCACACATTTCTCTGGAAGCCCCTCTCTCTCTCATCTGGTGGACAGGGGCATGACGGGTGGTCCCTGAACAGAATAGACCTGGACCAACACAGCAAGCGTGGCCTCCTCACTGATGGTACTATTGGCCCCTTCATGAAACTCCTACATCATTCCCCAGCACCAAGTTCTGGAGCAGAGACTGTCCCTGCAGAGGTTATGATCTCCTCTAGAGCTCTGATTGTATTTCTGCTGCTGCTCCTGCTGACACACACAGATCAAAACAGCTGGAAGCAGTCCTTGTAACCGGCAGGTCTAGACCATCATCTGCTCAGATCACTGTTTCATCTCTGTCCTTCTGGCAGGACGGCAACAGCCATGAGGTCTCTCATGAGTCAATGTCCCAAGTGACATCTCCTGCAATCTGTCCCCACAAAAATGTAAAAACTTCCCCCTTCCCCCCAGCATCAACTCCATATACAAGCATTTTGAAACCAGGCATGAAGGCAGACACACAGCATATACATCATCAAGGTCATCTTCAAATGAAACAGAACAAGGATTCACCATATTCAGGAAACACTGCAACTTCAAACATCCAATCTGAATTTCTTGGAAGAAGGGGGAGGATATAAAAGAGTATAGGAAAGTTCCAACACTGCACCAGGAAGAAGAGATGAGCGTGGAAATGCACTGCTTTCTGGTTTAAATGCCCTTCCTAATTCCTCTCATGGCTCCCAGGCAAATCCAAAACATCAGAGAATTTGGAAAGACAGAAACACGATCCCTTTTGTTGTCTCACTCTTGGCTTTTCCCCTCAACCGTGCGGAGTTTCTCCTTGCCTTCCAGTTGTCCTCCAGCCTCACCACATGCCCCTGGAGATGGTGCTTTTGATCAGTTTGAGAAGGATGATCCTTTGCTATTTAACTGCAGGCTCCTGTGGAAACTCTAATGGCAGCTGCTCAGAGTGCATAGCAAACTAGGACACACACGGGTTTACGTCTGTGCAGAAGTGGGCTGTGCCAGAGAAATGACCAGCTTGCCACTCATAACCTTCCCAGAGGCATCTCTGTGCTGGATGGAACTGTTGGAGCATTCATTTCATGCCATTTCATCCTTCACAGACCTGGTATTTTCAAACATGTCATCCCATTTGTTCTGCTTTCATCAACACCAAGTAATAAAACAATTCAAACTCCTTGAACCAGAGGCAGGAGGCTTAATTGCCCTCCTGCTTTAGATAAAATAACAGAAGAAAACCACCTGTGATAAGTTCCAGCACCCTGTGCACTTAATTCCAGTGATTGCAAAGACGAATCCCTGGAGATAGTGGCTGGGTGCACAGCAGGTGCAGGGCTGCGAGCGCCAGCGCCCGGTGCAAAGGCTGCCGTGACTCACCCACGGTAGCCACCGTCTTGTGAGAGTGGCCAGGGTAGGACCCGAGCCTTCCTCCAGCACAATCCTCACAAGACCATCCTCCTCCTCCCTCCTCACTGAAGACCATTGCTGCAACTGACATCAGTGACACTTGTCAGAACTGGGGGCTTCAGCACCGGCTCTAATTTTGCACACCAAAGTATTTGCATTTGCAGGGTTCTGAGCAGATTTTTGCACATGAAGATTCTGACATAAGAGAGCCACAGACCGCAAATGCAGAAGGAGGGGGAGGGTTTATGTCCCTCCAAAAATCTGACTCAAGTGATAACTAACATCATGAAGAGGTTTTTTGTTTTAAATTTGAAAGAAGATCCCCTAAAATCATTAAGGAGTAAAATTGCTTGGGATAAAATGGGCTGAATCACTCTAAAGGTTTTGGAGAGCATATGGGAAGAGGAATAAAACTATTCCAAGAGTTTAGATCTAGATATGAGCAGAGGTGACCCCCACAGAGTCCATTATACTTAATGGTCTTACCCTCATTTATTTCTGTCCTATGCACAATAAATCCTGTCGGCCTAGAGAGTCAATAAAATTAAAGCTGTTTATGAGATGCACTTATTCTACATCAGGATACTTAGAAACATCATTAATCCTATTTTGGAGATCTCTTAGGGTACAGTGAGCTTCCATGGCCTAAGCAGGATGGACACTTGTCCAGCTGTCCACTAAGGAGCTGGGCCTATCTCCTGTGACAGGTGGCTCTGTGCAGGTCAGCAAGTGTGTTTGTGTGAGAGTGTGTTTCATGGTTTAGCGACCTGACACAGGGACTATGTGATCACTTAGTGGCTGAAGGTTAGGAAGAACAGAAAAAAAAAGCCCTCTGATCACTAATGACACATAATGACTCTTTTTTGAGTTGTTGGTTGAAGGAGAAGTTTCAGAAATAAAGACCAACTTGTCTCCTATGGCTGTAGATTAACATATCAACACACAAATAACACAGAGGCTTCTTACAGAGGCGATAAAGCTCTGGTTCCGAGGTAATTGCAGTGAGCTTTGTTTCACCACAAGAACATGGAAGGCACTGGGTAAATATATGACAATGCAAGTATTCACTCACACATATCCATAAAATGTGTGTTAATAATATATTTCTGTTTGTCCTTAAATTAATGTTATTGTAGGAGTAGAATGCTTGGAGGCAAAAATATGTTTTAGTTCTTGTAAAGACACAATATTGAGGTGTGTACATAGACACATATATTTGTATTGTTTGTACATAAATGCATGCATTGGAAGCATATGAACACATAGTTAAAATAGGTGTGACTGAATAAATATGGTTTTGATATTTCTCTCTCTCTGTGTGGGAGGGTAATAGCATTTGGTAGCCTGGCACTATTTGCAAATACGAGGACAGCCTGATGTTCCTTGGTTTAACTGGCTGGGATTGTTGCAGTGTCAGGCTGGGTATGCCAGTGCATAAGAGACTGTGTTTGGGTATCCATGAGGAGGCAGCTGTCTGCTTATTTCTGCTGGTACTAGTGTGCTCACTGTGAACTGAAAGGAACAGTATCAAATATGGACAGCTTGTTCCCAATACAGATGCCCTGATTTGCATTTAACTGGCTATTTAGGCCTTAAATGCTAATGTGAGACTCTGGGAATGAGAGGTGGTGTCTTGCTAGAATAACAGCTTTGAACACTGGACTCTTCCTGAGTCGCTATTATTATTCAAGTCCTGAAGTCCTAAAACCTTTTTCTGAGCCCATATGATTATGGCTACTTGAGTGTAGGCTTGGATCTATCTTCCATAGCTTCAATTTTAGAATCCTCCTTTCTTGGTGTTTAGGTACAAGGGTATCTGCACAACCTTCAAGTCAGACATTTGCCTGTGGTTGTATTTGCAGTTGGAGTTGGAGCCGGGATGCTTGAGGCTCAGGACTGGGAGTTACAGAGCTCCACACAGACAGAGCACAGGGGCAGTTCTGCATCCCCGACTCACGTCCACATGGCTTTGTGCGTGTCTTGCCCCGCTTGGTTAGACTTACGTACAGGCTGCCTGTTTTCTGCGAAGCCCTTCCTCAGGAAGATGCATGCTGGCCCCAGCAGGTTGTGCATGACGGCGCAGTTCTGGGCCAGCATCATGAGCGGACCCTGGTATTCGCAAGCCGACGACCCCTCTTCACTCGTCTGGACAGCTTTATAACTCGTCTTCTCGTCATGGCGGATCTTCCCAGCCAACCAGCAGCAAGCAAACAACACAACAGAGGATGTTACCTCCCCATCTCGTTCCTCTGAAGTTTTACTGAACCGCCTCGCAGAGACATAATTGCTAAATTTCTTTCATCTGGTGCATACAGCGTCCCCCCCCACCAGCCTACTAGAATTTGTACAAAAGCAGTAAGTCCAGGAGTTCACTTTCAAAAGCTGATAGAAGAACAACCAAGCACAAGAATTTCACCTTGAAATTACATCAAACTCTCAGCACTGCTCACATCTACCCAGACACAGCCCAAAGCGCCACACTCCCACAATCAGCCCCAGAGTTAACACTGCCTTGAATGAGCTGTAAAGGACAAGCACATCCCAATTTAACAGTACATGTGCCAGCCCATATCCCAGGCAAACCTGCTGGCAGAGCTGTGTTGGCCAGGGCGTCCCCAGGAGACCAGGCAGAGCCTGCACAATGCCACTGCACAGGCTCCATTTCAGCAACACAGCATCACACACTTTATCACGTTATCAGAAGACCATTTAGAGCATCAGGTGGCTCTGCCAATTGCAGGCTCATGCTGCCTGTGCAGCTACTAATTAGTTACATCCTCAGGGTTTGAGGCACTTAACTGCCCTGGCCTCTTCTAATCACTGGCAGTCCCAAAGTGGAGATCAGGTATGGGCACAACATTTTTGTGTGTTTGCATTTGCACATTCGCCTAAGTGCACATGTCCTGCTAAGCTAAGGCTCCAGAACAGCATTGGATTTTATAAGGAGGCACTGCTTTCCTTTTATAGAAATGCATTTCCCTGGCCCTGCAAAAAACCTCTTATTCCTGATATTCCCATGCAGCTATAAAAAGCCAACACAACCCACAGGACCTTTGGTTTTACAGAATAAACATTAATCATACATCAGATTCCTCTTCAGGAATGATTCTACTTTTACAGCCAGTGTTCCCAGCAGTGATCAGAGAAGCTCTGTCAATTGTCATTGTCTCTATTAACCCTTTCTTTAAAGCCTGAGGTACATTTTCAGGCTAAAAGACCAGACATAAGCACCCCCCATTCACATGTGTCTGAGACTATTGTATCTACTCCCTGTCTCTGCCATGTGCTATTACACTCCATGCATGGTTTATAATTCGCCTTTTTGTACACAGTCTTACACCAATCTGCTCATGTATAATGTCATGTGAATACCAAGCATCAAAACAAAAATAATGCAAAAAGCAAGCCATGGACAACAAAAATGATGAAGCAGAAAAGCATTTTCATTGCAGTCATGGATGAGAAAGGAATCTGTCTCTGATTAGTTCTGACACATAGGACACTTGTCCTTAACAAACTGAAAGATAAGCATCCATCCACAAATGGCATATTACTAACTCAGCTAAATGTCAAGGCATCTGTGTTGAACTACACAGCTTTGTGACATCAGTGCAATGTACTTTCAAAATTAGCAGCTTTATTTCCTGGCACATTTTTCAGTTTAATATACTAAACAATATGAATCCCTTAAATAGCCCACATTGGTTCTGTGTTTAATTCCAGTGAAGCCACGTGAAGGATACAAAGCCCCACAGCCCCAAATGTTTGTTTTCTGACACTTCCAGTCAATAGTTTATTACCAAGCTATACAGCAGTACCTCATAATAGTCATCCCAATATTTTTCTGTCTCAATAGAGGTTGCCAGTCTGACAAAACAGTTGCCAAGAGCCATTGAGGACTGTGACCAGACAAACTGCTGTAGTGCCAGAATACCATGGTGAACAGCTCTGTGGGGCTCCCTGCCCTGCTCTGCCACTGCAGGCAGGATTTATGGCATTCAATGTTCCCTCTGCCAGGAGTCTCACAGGTTCTCCTGCAAATATCCACTCAAGTTCCCTTCACCATGTTCCTTCTACATCCCAGAAGAGTGGGGAAGGGAGCTGTGATATTGGTGCAGGGCAAAGAAACATCAGCCACTCATTACACAGGAAACAGCAGTGTGCATGACAAATAAAATGCAAGCATAGGACTGGGGAGATCAGGTTTTCCAAGTCCCTTCCCTGAGCAAAGGACCACTAACCTTCCTGGCCAAGTCTGGCCCTTGGCTGTGTCAGACCAGCAGATTATGGAGTGGGAGGAGACCTGGTTGATCTAGAGATGGCCAAAGTGGTGGAGAGGTGTGGTAAAATGAGGGACCCGGATGCCAAGGCTTTTAATTTCTGCATAGCAGAAACACACCAGGATTAATTTAATTTTCCTGCCTGAGTGTAAGAGGGACTTTGCAAAACAGCAAGTCAAGAGGGGCCTCCATCCCAACTGTGGTATCTCTTGGAGGGAAAAGCAGCCAGGATGGCTTCCACTTCCACCGGGGGGACACTGTGACAATAGGAAACTGAAGCTACCAACAACAGACATGGAGTCAAAGTCGGAATGAGCAAGGTACCCTGGTGTCAGCCAGACCTAGACCAAGTCAGCTGGTGCCTGGGAGTGAATCCCAAATTTTGGGTTGACATCATGTACTCAAGAGTTCAGACTGTCACCCAAGAGCAGCTTCCACAAAGCTGCTCTGCAGTCCTTCCCCTTTAACATTTCAGCAAAATGATTTTGCTTAAGGTAAAATCTGAGAAAAACAACTGGGATCATATAACAGCCAATTGAAGTTGCGTAATGTTAAGACTGATCTGCAAAGTCTCCACTACAATCGTGTGTTGCGATCAAAAGAATGGCAGAGCCGCAGGACCTGTCAGGATGAGTGTGCAAGGCCTTATTTCATAGCTCACTAGAGTGGTGTCTGAGAAATTCTCTAATTTAGCTTTTCAACTTTTTATCTTCAGTCCTGACATCCCAGGTCTTTTAACAAAGACACAAAGTGAGTTACTCAAATCAGCTTTTAGGAAAGAAAGCATAAATTACCTAAAAGACTGAGGACACAGAATTTACAGGTTTTTTAATTCATTTTGACTCAAGCAGCCTAGCTACATGTCAGACTTCAATTGCAATCCCCTTGCACAGCTGCAGCCAACTCCTTTTATTCCAAGCTGGAGGCGACCTACAAGCAACCAAGTTGGTTTTTCCTATCTGCAACATTTGGGTGAACCTCAGGTACTTCTACATCTCCCTGCAGATCACCCTGACCTAGGGACTGGTCTTAGCACTGCCTAACTGCTTGGTGATGAGTTCCCTCATCAAGTACCCCAGCTCCCTCACAGCAGCACTGTGCCATTACCGGTTTTGTTTACAGTAGCCAAAATAACAAGCAAATTTTGTTTCTACACAGAAGAGACCAACATCCAACCAAAAGAAGCACTCTGTGACAGAGGTCCTCTCCCAAACAGCTCCCTCCTAGAGGAGCTTTCCCAGGCAGCAAGGTCTCCTGGATGGAGCATCTTGATGGCAGTGGCATTTCACTGTTGTTAAGGTCTCCACAGAGGCAGCATCTCATTTCAATACTTCAGATGATCAGCATAACTTTATCATTTATGGAGAGTGAACTGCACAGCTTTTTGCTGAGCTATTAGATTTGCAGCAATGCCAAGTGAGAACCAGGTGGCTGACAGGTACACAGTGCTGTAAGATCTTCCTCAGTCAAACAGGAAAAGTTTCTGGGGTATGTAATTCCCATTTCAACCCAGTCCATAACAGTAGAATTATTCCTGAATCTAATTTGTCCCAGGACCACTGTAAAACCTCAGCACGGAGCAGACTTTGGGTTGAAGCCTAACAGATACACATGGCAGCTTGCAGATGAAGTCCAGCTGGGCCCAAGCATGTAGACACATAGGCCATGCTGACGTGCAACATGATGCACGAACACACAGCCAGGGCCCAGTGTATCCACTCAAAAACAGATGCATGGACAAACATAGCAGAGAGAAAAACGTGCTTCTGTACCCAAACACATACCAACAAAACTAATTGTGTGCATATGCAAGGATGGATAGACAAAAAAACATGTGCATGTCTACACACAGACTTCTGTGAGGACATGCACTAGCAGGTGAGCACACACCCAGTGCCATCAAGCAAGGGTATGTGTCTGATAAACAGAAATTCCCCCCTTCTGCACTCACAGCAAACCTGCTCAGGTGCTCGGGATGCCTGTGTAGAGATGTAAAAAGGTAAGGACACACATATGTCCTTATCAGATGGGCTGATAGGTGTGCATACAATTGTTCAGCAATGGCAACATGTACAGACACATGACCCTTCACACCTCTGTGGATATATGTCCCTGCACCCTTGACACACGTGATTACTCATGCAGGTAACTCTCAACTGAAGCACATGCACACAAACAAACTCACACATACACAAGCACATCGAGATGCCCTGGCAGGAGTGCTCCAGCACACTGTGTACATCAATAAGCACATACTTGCACATACCCAGAAGAGAGCTGTACACACATATCAAGCAGGACACGAGCCTACACACACATTTATTTTCACACATTATGGCTCTCAGCATCCTGGCCTCTACTGGTTGCACTTATGTGAGCAGCTCTTACAGAAAAAGTCTGGTGAAGAGAGCTGAACCTTTCATACTCATCTCTGTGTTTTTCCCACCTCCCATTTTCATCTGCCCACAATGTCACCCATCCACAGAACTGGGACTGGAAATGCAGAGTGCACTTTGATTCAGGGAACATACCTTTTTAGAGAGGTTTCTCAGTGGAGACTTCACACAGTTGCCCATAATATGTTGAGGCTGCCTTTCCGGTGGACTTGGTTATAAAGGAACTGAAGCAACTGATCCCATTAAAGATATTCCTTGGGAGCAAAGCAAGAAAGGCAGCACCAGGCAAATCCAAACAGCTACTGGCTGCTGGGGCTTTCCCTCTTCAGGGAGCTTTTTCTCTCTCTGCCTCTCTCTCTCCGTATTTTACTTTATGTTCACTTGAAGAGATGAAGCAGGAAGGAGAGGGAGGGGAGAGAAACAGACAGAAAGAGAAGGAGAGAGAGGGAGAGAGTGAGTGAGAAGAGGGGAGAGAGGGAGGCGGGTGTATAATCTACATCAGATTAATGTTCAAATCCCTCCCACCCCCCTCAATCTGCAGGCAAGATTGTTTCAGTCATAGGAGAGAGCTGTCTCAGGGAGAATTAAAACAGAGGGGCAATGCAAGAAGTGATTTCAGTGATGAGTTCAGTGAATCTAGCTAGTTTGGGTCCACATAGCCTCTGAACACTGCATCCCTACCAACCCCCCTTCTAACTCCTCTCGGCTTTTCAATCACCACAGCACTAGGCTGGCCAGAAGGCAATCCACTTAGGGGCTTGGAGCAGACCACGACTTGTTTTGGAGCAGAAATGGACCATTTATCTGGGTGGGACCTGTTTCAGCTTATAAATACCAGCAGACCTAGAAGTGTCTGATTTTTTTTTCCTGTCACAGTGGAAGCAAGACTGGAGACAGCAGTCCTAGGACCCTACAACACTCTCAGCCCCAGGACAGTAATATTTAACCACAAGGGAGAGACCTTGAGCCAGTCTTGCGGTAAAGTTTTTCCAGCTTTCTGCAAGTAAAAATCAATCGGCAGCTTAACCTGCACAAGTCTGCCAAAGATGGACTCACACCTGATCCTAAATCCTAAACAGCCCCAGGTTAGGTAACTGACATCAGATCCATCCATTCCATTTGCAAGAACCCAAGTCCTGGAATAAATAAGAGGCACCTGGACCTAGAGCCAGCTCTAAACTTTGGACTTTATGCCTGTAGGGTAGAATAATCTCTGAAAGAAAAGGAGTGAGTCCCCAGTACAATTTCTCCTGATATCAGGCTGAGCATAAGAGCATTCAGTCTGAAAAAAAATTTAAATTGCATAAAAAACACATCATCACACTCAGGCAACAGGATCTGAGCATAGTGAATGCACCTTTAGCTATGAAGGCACCACAGCTGCAGCTCCACAGTGATTACAAGTATGAAGAGCTTCCTCCTTCAAATACTGTGGAGACCAGGATGACACTGATCTTACACCCTGTTATGTAGCAGGCTGGTTGGACACTCAGGTGTTCATCTGAAAGATTTCACATCTTTGTTTGCAAGTGTGGTTCCAAACAAAAGCTTCTCCAAAGACCTATGCCATGGGCTGAGTACTTGCACCACATGCTTTTTGTGACATAGCCCAGGACTCACTCTCCTGGCAGCTCTAGGGCTGTAGGACAGAGAAGAATGAACTGGCAATGTCACAACAAAGTGGGATTTCTCCTTCCTCCCTGATGGTGCTGTGGCAAATTAAGTATGATTCTAAGGTGACTCAACAGTTGCTTTAGAGTTTAGATGCGTCTTCCACCTAAGGATATGAGTTTAGCAGTCCAAGTATGACAAAAGTCCACAGCTTCTCCAGTTCCAGTCACAGACAGAAGTGCATGGCACAGGGGATGGTGTTTCTTGCTCTTGTTTGTACTAATGGCTTCCCAAGACCCCTCTGAGAGGAGGCAGTGGAACAGCCTCCTCTCAGATTCCCTCAATGCCTTCTTCATTGAATGACCAGGGTAGGAGCTGCACTAAGGTCCACAGGCTCTCCAAAATAAGAAGCTGCAGCAGGAGATGCTGGAAGACACTCCTTGTCTGCCTCTTGTACCCAGTGCTGACTGAGAGGGGGACAGAGGGGAAGATCTCCATAGCAGGGTCTACCCATGCTAGGCTGGGAACCGAAACTCTTCCTAAGCTGGGCCTGTCTCCCACTGTCACAGGAGATGCTGAGGAAAAATACAGCCACTCTGGGGACTCCTCCTGCAAAATCCTTTTACACTCCCATCTCTGGGGACTGTGCCAGCCCTTGGCTTTACAGTGGGGGACTTTGCAGGAGGATGCTGAAACTCCCAGCTGCTCTCAGGCTTCCATCTTTAGCCCTATTTCTCTTTCCACTCTTAAAGCAGCTAATGGGAGGCTGATCTACCCTCCAACAAAGTGTCAGTCATTAATAATGTCCTCTGTCAGCTAGAGCCATTCCCCAGGCTCCTTGTTTATTGACAAAGTGCTTGTCTCCCTTGAGCAGAAGCTGCCACACAGCGAGTGAGGCGCCTGGGTTCCTTCCTGAGACAAACGACTTCAATTCCAGAGCAGAGAGGAGAGAGAATCGCCTTTCTGCTGCTAATGAATCTCTCTCTGACAGGAAGCATGGAGGCCAGGAATGCCCTGCAATTGAGAAGTGCCCATCTCCCACATTGTCCCAGAGAGAGAGAGGGAAAGAAAGGGAGTCAGATATCTCCTGCCAGAAAAATCCATCGCAGTTCCCGGACTGTTGCAGGACAGCTTTGGAATACAGCTGTGGAGTGTGTCTTACTGAGCTCTAAAAGCCTCTTAACAATATGGTCACCCTCTAAATACTAGCTTGTAGCAGAGCATTCAGAGCCAGCCACCGTGGTACATCACTGTGTTTGCCTCCTCTCCAGCTTTTCTTCCCTGCAGTTACAGGCAGTTGTAAGAAACGTGCAGGGCAGAGTGAGAGGGCTGAGACCTGATGCCAGGCTTGGCTGGGAGTTCACAGTCCAGGAAGGGAAGAGGGAATGGGAGCCCATTTTCACCAGGTTTGCAGCACAGTCACAATCCTTCGAGTTCTGTAAGAACACTAGTGGAGCTACAAGGCCCCAAGAGATGCAATCATAAACAATTTTTTTATCTCCTTATTGACCCTGACTCTCTTGAGAGCAACTGGGCAGGACACCACAATCTAGCAGACAGCCCCTGCTGAGCCCTGAGGAGGAAAATCTCTCTACAGTGGGATCTTGTTCCCATCACCACCACAGGCAGCTTAGAGATAGGCAGGAAAGTGGAGTTGGCAGAAAGGTCATTAGAAGATTAGGCTAGAAGGAACATATTTTCTCCCTTCCTCCAACTGAGGCTGCTGTAAGAGAACAGGAAGCTGAGAATAAGTGTGTCAGAAACATTTCTGTGTAGGTGCTGATCTGTGGGTATGCCTATATCTGGGGTAGTCAGTATGCATGTGCGAGGGCTGCACATGAATGTATACTGGTTTTCCCTCACTGTTCTTTGTGGCAATCACACTGTTCTTTTAAGGTCCGTGTCTCTGCTGTAAATATTCAAAAAATCCGTAGGAATTTTGTGAAATGCGAGTCTTGACGCTGATCATGCACCCTCCCTTTCTCCTGAGGTCCAAGGTGGAAAGCAAAGATCTCAGGGGATGTAGCTTGGCACAGAACAAGGTCTCAGCTCACAAGAAAGAAGCATTTGGCACACTGACTGATCTAAGCACAGGGGAGGGAGAAGGCTGGGTGACTTGGCATTGAACAAGGAATGATTTAGGTGGTTTAATATGTCTGGATACTTTAAAAAGCAGCAGTGCTGTGCTTTGGGCTAGCACCTTTGGCAGAAATGCTCATTTCGTAGGAAAATGTTGGAACCCAACACAGCTAATTGCTTGGCAGCTGCTGGAAACTTTATCCAATGGCAGCAAATGTCCAACAGACACAACAGAAAGAACAAAATCAATCCAAAACATGTGATTGCTTATCAAACTGTAGCTTTGCTTGGCAAAAATTTTCAGTGGAAGTATGGATTTGTACAGGGACTGTTCAGATGCTAGGCCTGTTTCAGTGCACAGTCCTTCATGTGCTGGAACATTACATCATTGTTCTCAACACAACATAAAGACTGCCATGTCAGTAGGTAGTGGGTAGTGTATAGTGTATAGTAAAGCAGGGAAAACTCTTTCCTAGCATCTTTTCACCAATGTCCATAGTTCTACTAAGAGCCCATAAATTGCTTCAAACATTTAGAATTTTAAAATACACCATCTTACTTGATTTATGCTAACAGGGCAGGAATTTTTGTTGTACTTTTTCCTATCCCGGAGTGAAGAGCGCATATATGGATTAGTAGCTTTCAAATCTGCTTCCAATCACCCTTTATCTGGTGCCTATAGATCTATATTTTAAAGGAAATAGATCGTTCTACAGGAAACTGTCTTGTTTACTGAATAACCTCAGATGAGCCTAATCATTTGGATTAGGTAACATCCTCCTGTTGCCAGTGCTGTCAAGGACCTAATTTTGAAGCTCCCAACCACTGGAACATGCACTGGCATTTCGAACTTCTGTGACTGATTTCCATATCTTCTTCTGCATCAGCTCCCAGGTGCTTTTGCTGCACATTGAGTTGTGTCTTCTAACCTCAAATGAACCTTGGATGGTTCCATATGCCAGTCAGACAAGTACAGGTCCATCTCAAGAGGAGGCACCAGCAGGAATTGGTGGATGCAGTCCAGATTCTCATCTAGGGAGAGGAATATTTCTGCAGAGAGTTTGGGAACTTTCTTTGCTGTCAACTATTCCAAGAAGAAAGTGTTGCTGACTCATGCTGTGAATAATACTCTCTTCCATTAGAGCAACTGGATCATAATCAATCACAAACAATAGAATGTTTATTAAAAAGACTAAGACTATTTTCTATCCCTCTCAAAGTAACAAAGCCTGGACTGCCTGTCAACTTCTGTTTAGAACAGCTCTGTCTGTAAATAGCTGGCTTCATTTTGCATTAGATGAAAATAGATGGGAATGTGCCTTCTCTTGATACCTTCCCTGCAGATCTGATCCAACTATTTTGCATTAGCCCAACTTCCAAGCTCCTACGCAGGAGATGTGTTGGCCAGAGCACAATGTACTGTGGATATTTGCTGATGATGATCCTAAAGATCATCAATGGGCTACAAAAAGACAAGTACAAACTTGACTGCTCAGTAGCTGCTGAGAGGTTTTGTCACATACATGGAGTACTGAGGTTGTTTAAAATAAACCTTAAGTGATCCCTTCTCTCTGCTCCAGAATATGAGAGTTTTGTGCCACTCTGTCCAGCTGTGACTACTGCAAAAGCAGCTAATTCTGCCTGGCTCCCTACCTATTTGGAAATAGGAGGTCACTGTTTGGCTGGCACACTGAGGTGCTACTGAAAACATGGCTGATCATCAGATGAGGAGACCTGGAAACCAATATCAACCAAATACTCTGAACCAACCCTGCAGCATTACTGAGCTTTGCCAGCACAAAACAGAGATCTGCCTCGCTTCTAATTTGAGTAAGGATCTGATGGCACCTTTAAAAGGGCCAAACTATGTATCCCAGGTCTCTGGCTGTATCTCAACACAGCTGGTCCCAAAGTATCTAAACCCTTCTTGTCTTATTTCAGCAGAACACAGTGGGGTTGCTGGTGTTTTTCTACTTCCTGCCTTCAGCTGTTTTGACATGATGCTTCACAACGTTACATGGTTGCCTATTTCCTTCCAAGAGCAGATAATGTATTTTTTGATGTGTGGGATTAAACAATGCTGTGTATTCTTTCCAAAGATGGTTGCAAAGTACTCTAGGGAAGGAATGGGTGGAAGAAATATTAGAATATTGCTAATGTCTTCATTTATGGATAGCATTGAGTTCATGGTCTTATGCTGGTGCAGAAAGCTACTAAAAATCTAAATATGGCCATAGCTAGGACAGTTTTTTATCTCTGTTTTTAAGTGAGGCATTTGATTGAAATTTGAGGATTACTCAGGTTCATGGGCTCTGCTGCTGCTCTCTAAGGTCACAGGAATGTCAGAGGATTATTGAAAGGGAGCCTAAAGTTAGCTAGGCATCTTTTATTGAATGCACACCATATAGCTGCTTGTTACTGGAAATCAATACCACTCATGGACTCATCAGGGAAAAGCAGTTACTGAAGCTGGAATGCTACAAAGAACCACAGCTAATTCAGACAACAGCCTGCAGCCCAGCCACTACATCTAAAGCTAAAATTCCCTGACATTGTGTTGAAACCCAGGATTGCATGAAACAAAAATCAAGGTGGTAAAGCTTAACAAAATGTACAGTGGAGTTCTATAAATGATGATTAGTTTATAACTGAAAGCTTTTTTTTCTCTCCAAAGATAAGCTGAATCTAATCAGAAGTTTTGTGTATTCCAGTGCATTAGACCATACTGCTGTAGGTTTCATGAATATAATATTTAATGAATGTTCTTTTAGCTTGGTTTTATTTTGATGTCTTTCGATAGCCTTTTAAAACAGATTTGTTTAAGAAGTAAATCACTGACAAAGATTAATGTTTGCTGTCAGACCCACTGCAGGCAGGAGGCTTATCCATTGACCCTTAGTGATTCTGCATGTCTGGCTCACATCCCTCAAGCTCTTTACAAGCAATAAACGTGATAAACTTTTCTCCAAGCTGAGCAAGGGGGGGAACTGAGTGGATATGCTCAAGTGGAACAATGTTTCTCTGTGTCTGAGTTCATTACATATAAAAACATGAGACGTACCTTGGAAGGTGTGGCGGGTGTCAGCAGGCAGGTGTGTATGCAAACGCTGACCGACGTTTTAAGCACAGGAATGCATAAGCGTGTACTGAGGTGGTTGTGTAGCCACACAGAAGATTTAGCAGACGCTGCACGAGCTTGCTGCGTACACATAGACAAGACACGTATATGAAGGCTTTTGATGTCAATCTACAGACATGGACATGGGCTGTTGCAACTCATGCAGGGATGGAAGCACGGAGGCTGTGCGGGCCCCACGCAGGTACCTGGACCCCTGTGAATACGCAGCTGGGAGCGGCTTTCGACTACATCACGGCAACAGCGGGACTCTCCCCGCGTCTGACAGACTCAGTGGGCGGCCCAGGGACAGGGCATGCCCCGGGAGCCCAGAGCGCGGCGGGTCTGTGCCAAGGCGGCTCCGCCGGTAAGGGAAAGGCACCGGGACGAGGCGGCCGGGCCGCGCGGGGGCGCGCCGGGGCCCTTGGAGCCCGGACCGGGGCCGCTGGGGCCGCCGTCGCCTCGCCGTCCTGGAGCCCTGCGGCGGAGAGCGAGGGGGACGGGCCGCCCCGGGGCAGCGCCGTTCCCAGGGAACCCCAGCGGGACGGACAGCAACCGGGGGAATACTGCTGTCCGCGGGAGTGTCCCCTGCGGCCACGGGGACTGCCTTCCCTCTTCGCCCGCGCCGTTTAGGGACCCTTTTGGGGCCGGTACAAGCCTTCAGAGGTGCCATAAATCACGGAGGAAAAGTCGGTGCAGGATACGACATTTCTCCGGTTTTTTTCTGCCTTCTAATCTGTGCTCCATGCTCCAAGCAAGCCAAGACGGTGCCACGGGACCAGCATCACTTCAGCGGTCAGTCATGCTAAGCCAGAAGTCTATTCACCCCAAATTACTCTGCCGATTTAACAGTGTTAATGAGCAGTTTAGTTAGAGACTGTCTCAGTTTGTCACAAACCCTGACATGACAATGCTTCACCTGCCTTACAGGCAAAACACAGCACGTGAACACCTGGAAACCCAGACCTTTCACCTTCACCTCGCCACCCCACAGGGTGACACATGAAAGTTTCCACTGCTGGCATCACTGCTTCAGAGCAGCCCAACGGGAGTTGCAGCCTCCCTCGCTAATACACAAGGCCAGCTGAAAACTTCCATTACTGAACCAGGAGCCACTCTTCCCTGGCAGGGCTGGCATTCTCCAGGGGTGGAGCTCCAAAAACGGTCCTGATGCAGTGACTGCTCGTGGGCAAAACTTCCATTAGAATCAGCTGAAGCCAAAGACATTGGAGGGAACAAAGTCATCTGGCAGGTGAGAAGATCAGAAAGGTGAGAGGCTTTTTTTTTCCTTTACAAGGCACCTTTTTCCTACACGCTATTGGCTAGTGAGAAGAGAATATTCTTGACACATACTTTCCACACAGACAGCCTGGGGACACCTCCTGACCCAAAATGGGGCCACTTCTGTCATCCCAGTTTGCTGTAAGGTCCATTAAAACCCGCTATGAAGAGCTAAAGCTCAAAAATAAAGGAGGATGGAGCAGGACAAGAAAAGGAAAATTTTACAAGAAATGCAGAAACGTTCCTTCCCTATTTCAGTGCTAATACGGATGTGAACATTAAAGTAGGAACGGGAGATGGTGCAGGAGAGGCTTTAAACTCCCTGCACAAATAGAAATACAAAAGCTCCTTTGGCCACAGTGCTAACAGCAGAATCCTGTAAATATTTCATGATTCTCTACAGCAATTGTTTGACCCCTTTGATCCCCATGCTACCAGAGGCCATTGACAGAAAACTGTTGGGGAAACACTTAACTGAAAAATTTAACAGTCAGGCAGGGTGTGAAAGCTAAATAGCTCTGAAAACGTTCAGGTGTCACATGGCAGGATCGCTTACAAATTAATATTGCATAGCGAATGCCCAGAAAAAGCTCTTCTTGAAGGTGCCAGCTACACCAGCACTGAGGCACAGGAGGAAGGAAGCGAGGAGAACCGGCGGCTCTCTGTGCTGCAGTCCCTGTACAGAGTTGTGGTGAGCCAGGTGCCAAGCGGCTGCTGCACTGTAGGCACTGCAGCCATATCACCACTGCCCCAGTAATGCCAAAAAACTTGCACTGCAGTCCTGCGACCGCACTGCTGTCCTGGTCTCTGTGCTGCTCTTGCTACTGTTGCTACTTAATAAACCATGTCTTGCTGTCAGGCTGCCACCTCACTGCCACCCCAGCTGCCGCGGGGTCGCCACTCCTGTTGCTGAACTGTGATCTGTAGCCACGCTAGAGACACTACAAGACCCTCATACTCTTCTGCTCTGTAGGGGTAGTAAGCATACTCCCTTATGCTTCACAACACTCTTCTGCCACTTGGCCACTTCAACACTATCCTATCAGGCCAAAATCATATGAAACATCCTCCTCACACTCCCTTTTCTTGCCACTTTCCCACTTTGCTGCATTATCACACACACAACCCTTGCCAACGACACCCGTGAGTCACAGCACTGCTCTCGCACTGCACTGAGCTCCTGCCACTGCAGAGCCACTTTAAAACACTGCTGTCCCACTGTCCCACACAAAATCAGCCCATTCTCACACTGCACTGTTACAAGGTAAGTCTGTGGTGGTGTCCTAAGACTGTGAGTACTAACTCACAGCCGTGCAGCATGGTGGTAATACTTCACTTGCTGCCTTCTGCTACAGCAGGATAGTGCTGTCAGATCAGTGCAGCCCTTTGCAAATACCACACCAGAAGCGACCACTGCTGTATAGAATGGCTCGTTTGGAATATTGTATTACTACATCAGTAAACTCTTCTGTCAGACTACAACACTCCACAATTATCCCACCCCGGCACTGCCAAACTCCTACCACATGGCACCAGTATCACCAGTGCTCTGCCCCAGGATTGCTTTTACCACACCACTGCATTGTCAGTGCCATGTTGTCCAGGCACTCAGAGCTGCACACACTGCATCCTAACCCAGTATAAACTCCACAGCAGAATGCTCTTCTGTAACTGCTGCGCCGAGCCAGTGTGCAAACATGTCATTAGGCTAAGATGACATCCTGGCTTATACTTAATGCATCATTACACTACCCTACTGTTGTTAATTCATGTACCACTCAATTATAAAACGGTAAAATATCCTAAAAGACTATTACTGCTTAATGGTATTAGAACATCACTGCACCAATATAGCATAAGCCTAATTAATAAAATATCACTGCATCCTGTATCCTGGCAGTATCTTAGCATTCTCCTGGAGTACACACCCACAGTGCACTATATTGCTGTGCTGGTTATATAAACACAGTGCTTCTTCCTTCACTCCGTCTTTTTTTGTGCACAGCTACAAATCTGTCTCCCTCAGACACAACCCTCTAGTCCTGAACTGCTCCTTTTTGCTGTTACTGCAATAATGACATCCTCCATGGAGTCATCCCTGCAATATTTTCTGTGTATCTGATTGTTCCACTGTAGTGTCTGCATCTGCGACCACATCACTGCACCACCATGGAACAGGATGATGATGTTCCACATCTGTAGAGCTGGGACAAGATATACTGGTGCTGCTGGACCACAGTGCTCTGCTGCTGCATATATGCATCACTGTGCTCCTCTCCTATATACTGCAAAATTACTGTTTTAACTGTTTCACAGTGGGCTGTGTGGGCTAGAAAGAAGTTCTCATATTAAATGAATTATCTGCTGAGCTGTTGCTGTCTTCTAATCACAATGTGGAGCAGACTGGTGTTACAGTATCTGCAGCCTCGGACTGCAACCCTGGACATGCCTGCACCTATGACCCTGCCACAGCCCAGGCTGCAGCCTGGGTTCTTGCAGGTGTAAGTCCTTGCCTGTCACAAACCTTCATGCACATTTTTACACAATGCTGGGCATTTATTTCTTTGTTCACCGTAACAAAATTTGTATCATTCTGTGCCATGGCAGCATTTCCATACATCTTACCCAGGATTTTGATATCATCACCAAAAAAAGCGTAATGTATCTCTTTCTCTGACAGTTCTTTGTGTATCCTAAATTATAGTTCTCCATCTTGCCGCTGTTCAGGGGGATCTACTAAAGCCCACTCCTAAAAGTCAGTCCTAAAATCTCCACTAAATTTTCCTTCTGTCATAATTACTTCAAAGAAAGCAAGTGAGAGATGAATACAGAGAGAAAAGGGAATAAATAACACTACACTCTAAAAGAAAGATGCTGGTGTGTGTGCGTAAGCACTGGTGCAATGCACTCAGTGAAAATGTGAAAACTAGAATTGTATCTCTCTCATTTCCGTAAAGGGCATTGTTCAACACCACAGATAATTTTTGCTTCATTTACAGCTTTCAGAAGTGTCTTTTGACACTGGAATGCGAGCAGCAGAGCAGGTAAAATAAAGATGCAGTTTAGGTAAGGATTGAGTTCAAAACCAGAGGGGTTTCCGTGAGTTGGAGACCAGGCATGGATTTCTCTGTATTTCTGACACTTTGGGGACATACAGCTCCATAGACTTAACATCTCTTCTCAGATACATCTTCATTGCCCTCAGAACTACAGCGTAAGTCAGAGCCAAGACCACAGATTTCAAAGCCTGGTGCTCAAATATTGCTTTTTGTAACCTGGCTGAGCACCTATCTCTGACCAGGCTGTTCCCTACTGTTACACCAAAATTTTAATCTAGACTTTGGGTGCACCACTGGCACAGGGAGGGTAAGAGTCATTTTGAGTTAAACACAACTGTAACAGTCCTAAACAGCAGATTGTCAGTGGATGGAAAACTGTCATGCTTTGGAGAGAACAGATGTGCTTTGATTTTTATCTGGAGAAGTCAAGATGAACAGAGGTAGACAACACTCCCATATTAAACATAGGGGTGTATCACCCAATTACAAAAATTTTTCTAATTCTCTCCATAATCTCAGTCTGAACGGGCTCCCTGCAAAGCCTCCTAAACATGCATTAAAAAAAAAAAAAAAAAAGGAAAAAAAGGAAATATAAATTTAAAAAAAAAAAGAAGAAAAAAAGAAAAAAAAGAAAGAAAATAAAGAAAGAAAAGACTCAACAATAAACTCCAGAAATCATAATTCTGGTTTAATTGATCATTTCCAGGGCAGGAACTTAGCCACCCAGGCTACTGGCTTATACCTATAATTGTGCTTCTGGAAGATTGCAGTTACATTAATATTCCCAGAGATTACATTTTCCAGTAACATCCCTAGATGTCTCTAAAAGAAAATTTCAATCTAGTCTCCCTCTGCCTTTTCATTTTTAGAGGGTAACCCTGTTGGGTAATTTCCCTACCAAAAGCAGCTAAAAGTGACAGCTTTGTACCGAAAGAGCTTGCAAACACCAAAAGCATCTGTTCCATTCTAACATAGTGACTGGGAAAGCTTCGGAATTGGGTCAGGATTTTTTTGTTGTTGTTGTCGTCGTCCCCACTACCTTCTCCTGACAGCTTCTGCCATCAGAAATGATTCATATGCAGATTGTACAGAAATGTACCATAAGGAGATGTAAACAAATACAGCAAAGCAAGGCGGGGAGCCAGAGATGGAATCTAATAAGTAAATAGCTTTTTACAATTCGCTTCTCTGACTCTCACCCTGAGCAGGCAGAGCCACAACTTCCCCCGGCGACAGGGAAAGCACTGGCACGTCCTCCGTCAGCACCACCGAGAGCGCCCTCCGCAGCGCCCGGCGGGGCCGACGGGCGCTGGGGGCTCTGACCCGCGCCCCGTCCCCGGCGCGGAGCCCTCCTCGGGGCCGACCCCGCAGCGCCCCGGCCGTGCCGCAGCGCCGGCAGAAGTTCGGCAGGGGCGGCCAGGAAGCAGTGCATTTACAGCTGCAGGCTGTGCCCGGGGGCGCGGGGGGGCTCCGGAGCGAGGAGCCGGAGGTCCGTGAGCCGCAGGAGGAGGAGGCGCGGAGGGAAGGCGGGTGGAAAGAAAGGGAGGGGTGGGTGGCGAGGGGCGCTTTGCCCCTTACCTGGCCAAAGACCGAGCTGAGCATGGGGTGCAGCTGCTGGATGAGGGGATCCGCTTCCACTGACCGATCGCTGCCGCAGGACTTGGTGGAGCACCTGCTGCTGGATTTGGACAGAGGTGAAGCGCCTTCCGAGAGCTTCAGGGACTCTCTGCTAGACCTGTGCCTGTGACTGAACAAAAAGTCCTCCTCTGCCTCCTCCCCATCCCTGTCTGAGAGCTGATGCTGGTCCTGGGGGTGACCGTGGCTGGCGTGCGGCGGGAGATGGTGATGCTGCCTGGAGGTCCGCGCTGGTTCCTTGCCGCTGCCTCTCCTCAGACCTCCTTCCGCCGGCTCGGGCTGGCTCTCCCCCCGTCCATGTGACAGCTTCCCCGCGCCCCTCGCTCCGTCCTCCCGGGCGCCCGGGTGGCAGAGCGGCCTGCGGGCACTAGGCTCCCCGGGGAGCTGTTCCTGGCTCAGCTCCTTCCCCATCTGCCCGCCTTGTCCTTTGCCGTCCCGGACGCGGCTGCCGCGGGGCTGGGGTTGGCCGCCCGCCACCCGCCGGCTCCCCGCCGCCTTCAGCAGCGAAGTGCGGGACTCGCTCTTCGCCATGGAGGAGCCGCTCATAGCGGGGCCGCTAGAACCGCATCCCCGGCCGGGCGGAGCGCTGCCGCTGCGGGCAGGGCTGCGGCGCGCCGCTCACGGCATGTCCTGCAGAGACCCGCTTAAATCCCGCACCGCGGCCCATGTGACAGCACAGACAAAGGCCGCGGCAGGGGCGCTCCGGCGGGGGCTGGCGGGCCCCGTCTCCCTCTCCGGTGCTACCCCCACCCCGCGCCGCCGCCTCTCCAGGTGAGCCGGGGCCTCCCTCCGCCAGGGCCGGCTCGGGCCGAG